>JAJJMC010033691.1:3065814-3111520 GCA_023531435.1 Papaver californicum | reverse complement strand
TACAAAGGCTAAAAGGAAGTAACACAGCTGATTTGATACGCTTTTAAACGTTACAGTGAAGTGGTTCAGCGTGTTACAGCAGCAGAAAAGCAACAAGAAACAAGCAACTGATATAAGTGTCTCCGTTTAAACACTTAAGCAGCTTAAACTGCGACTGTTCAGCAACAGTATCAGCGACAGAATCGTACTGTCGTCTGTCTTCTTCTTCTCCGGCAACAGCAGCAGCAGCAGAATTGTACGGGAGCTCTCCACCCTTTTTCCTCTTCGATTCTCTTTGCTATTTATAGCCTTTTCTAACCCTAGAGATCTTCCTTAATTGATAAGGACTCAAAGAAGAGTCCAAATCCAACTTGAATACGTGTTTGATCTTGTTACAGCGTCAATTTTCCTTCTCCGGCTACAACACGGTTTTGAAGCACTTTTCACGGCATGAATCACTATTGCTTGATGTGTTTGATCTTGTTTTGATCTCTTCTTGTCTTTGGGTCAAATAGAAGTACCCAAAATCCCTAAAATCACGTACAAATAGTCATTAGAAGTTTCTCTTTGATAAGATTAGGGTTCCCGCCAGAATCGGTTTTTGAAATGTAAAAGGGGGTGCCCCCAATCCAAAGTGTGGGTGCCTTAATCCATTTTCCCGGGGGCCTTTAACAATTTTCGAGCCAATTTTTCCGCAAATGTTTATTTCTCAAAAATACCTACAAAGACATAAAAAGACATAATAAGTGTAAAATCGAGTACTATCGAAGCAGATATTCGCGCGCAATATAGACACAAAAATATGCCTATCACACCCCCACCATCAGTTCCAATACACTTGAATTCTTGAAATGAAGAAAAACTATTTAATATCATATTTAGTTGTAAATGGAAAAACCTAACAAAATTTTGAATAGTCATCAATGATATTAACATAATATATGTAGCATGATATAGAGAGAACAGGAGCAGAGCCCCATACATCAAGATGCAATAATTGCAAATGAGCTACAAAAAAAAATTAGAAATGACAAAGATTAGTTTGTGACTTCTGCCTAGTTGGCAATGAGTATACAAGATTGGTTTTGACACAACATTGTCAAACATAAGAGTTTTACAAATCCTACTAAAAGAAAAAAAGGAGGATGCACAAGCCTTTTATGTCATACTTCAGGTGAAGCTTTAACACATGGCAAAACTGTATGAGTAGTTGAATTGCAATTGAAGAGAGGACAAAAACCATTTTTACTGGGCTCTGAAAAATGATCCTCTCTCATTTGAGGTCTTTGATACATAAATCATCATAAGTGAAGTTAGAAAGCAATAACTGTCTCTAGCAAATTTGTTAACAAATATGAGATTATGAGATGCATTTGGTACATGTAGAATATTATTGAGACATAAATTATGATTAGGAATTGAAATTTAGGAAGATCCCCAGTTATGAATGGTGCATACCTTCAACATTGGCTGTAACAATCATATTATCTCCATAATAAGGAGTAAAAGTATTAAGATTCCCAGCATAAGCAGTTAAGTGATTGTTTGCACCTAACATATACTATGGATTTTCACCAAATATGTTTGTTGAAGCAAGCATAGCTTGTAAATTTATTAGAGGTTCACAACCTCGATAGGAAAAGTTGAAGTGATTCCGGCATTCTCTAGCATCATGAACATATTTCTGAAAAATTGGTCTGTCTCTAGAGAAAAGATGTGGATGAGGAGATTTATAAGTAAATTGTGTTGGTGGATTTTGAAGAATACTAGTACCTTTACCTTGAGGTGAATAATGTTGAAAATTACCAGTACCTCTACCTGGATTACCATAACTACGACAAACTTCTCTTTGAAAACCATATAAACCACAATCACCACCTCTTCCTGGTGGTCGAAAATTATTCATTTAAGCAGCAAATGCTTTGTTACTAGATTCATCAACCAAAGTTGTTTCTTTCAGAAACAATCAATTCTCCACTTATCAACAAATTATGAAGTTCAATGTTGTCAACATGAGGATTTCTAATCCTAACCTGGTAATAAAGTGGATGTCTCCTTGCCCCACGGATCTCTCATTAAAAGAGGTTCGATCCAGAGGGTTTCCGGTCGCGTGTTGGTTGATGTGAAAGATGGGCGAAGACTTTGAGTTCGTCACAGTCAGCAGGAAGAGTTTAAAGAACTTGAATAAGTCAATAATAGTATGATATGCTTTTTGAGAACCTATTTACAATAACAGCAATCGCACGGTGTCTACAATGCAGACAACGACAAGTACGGGTTGAACCCACAGGGAGCGGGAAAATACTGCAATTAATATATCTGATAAACTAATCAAGGAACAATGATTTTTGGTTTTTTAGAATTAAGAATGAAACAATAAAATTACACTAAACTAATAAAGTAAATAAAATGAGAGAATCAGTAACCAGGGTTTATAGCATCCACCACTATTTATGTTCAATTACTGAAGAGAAACATAATCCTGAATATTAATTTATCGTTCGCTCTATCAACATCATCTATTATATGTATTAGAGTCACAAATATCACTGGGACACCCTAAGCATGGTGCATCAAAAGCTCTAAGTCTCAGCATACACCATCAAATTGAATTAGCGAAAAAATTATACAAAACTAAATATTGGCTCACATATGGTACTTATAATTATAAGCATACCTCATCAAAGAAATTAACCTAAACATGCAATATCAAATAATAATACAAATAAATTTGTGACCCAGTTAATTACTCACATAGGTTACTGTATTGTACAGAACCGACAAAGCAACAACTAATTTTATCATTAAATCAATAAACAATATCAAGAATTAATCTATTCAATTCATAATAGTCTATTACTAAATTATTAAATCCAATTGGTCTAATACTCAAAGTGGTTTCAACCATAAAACCCTAGTTACAAAGCAACTAGAACATGACGATGGGTTTCTCAAAATCCATACTGAGAATAGTTGAGAGGATTAAACCAAATTGAGCAACAACATCCAAGAAAACTCTGCGTCAGATGAAACTAGCCTCCCTTCTCTGTTGCTTTCCTCTTCTTTTTTGTGGGGCGTCAGAAAAACCCAACGACAGCCTTCTCTCACATGTTATCTCCGCCGCCAACCAACCTCTCTACCTCGGTACCTCCACCAAACCACAACCTCTTTTTCCGTCTAGAACAGAACCTCCCTCGGTTAGAATTCTCTCTCCAGGTTAGACTTTTCTCCCTCTCCACTTCTTTCACTTCCCCAATGCCCCGTCACCACCTACTAACTATCTTTCTTTCTAACCAGAACAAGAGACACACCTGACCTCACCTTTGACACGTCTGACACTAAAGTTTCTCTTCTTATCTCATCGAGCCAAGTATCCAACAGCCAACCAAACTCTTCTCCAATCAACAACCACCTAGACCAGACCCACTCTTCTTCCCACTTCCGTCTTTTCTATTTCTTTTTATTTTCACGTGTTGTCACAATCTATCTTCTCCCAATCTTTCCCTTAGAGCATCCACAATGGTGCGACTAAACCCAAATACTAAAGACCAAAAAAATTGGGTTTACTCCGCCTGAAACGCAACGGGTAGAGAGTAAATTTTAGTCAGGCGTAAGACTAATCTAACGCTTGGCCTTGGACTCATATACAAGAATTCTTCTATTGGAATTGTGTTGTACGGGCATGTGCAAGTGAAAACGCTTGGTTGGGGCGGATGTTGGGTGAACGCTCAGTGGGAGACGATACCCAGAGGAACGTCCGATGATAGGCGCACACTTAGTATCACGCCACAGTGACAGGCGTGTGTGTAGACGAACGCCTGATGGGGCGTTAAACTAGCCATACGCCCGGTTAACCTTCTACTTGTGCAGGTAGTTCGTGTGCATCATGAAGACTGGCGCGTGTTTAGAGTAACGCCTGCTTCACCAGGCAGCATTTTGTACTTACGCCCGTGTAAAAAATCATAAGTAGGTGCGAGTTCCCTTTCAAGTTCACTAAATCGAGTGACAAAAGCCACAATTAATAATATAACAATAAAAGTTTCGGATAATTCAGGTAATTGTCTCCCATGATTAAATTCATCAATCACGCTAAAGGGTTTCTCATAATTATTTGGTTTTTGATAATCATGATTATTATTAGGATCCAATTCAATGGCTGCTTCTTGTGATTGAGTAAACTTTGTAACTACAACTAGATGTGTTGATTTGTTTGAGAATTTTAAGTTTTCAGTAGTTATTAGATTTGATGATCAAGAGTGAAAGGTAACTAGTCAATTGCATTATGTGTTAATTTTACAGACATTTTTACTAAATTTTATGGTTTTTGGATATAAAATGAACGAGTCTGATGAATTTGAGCTTAAAATAATGAGAAATCAATGAATAATGTCAGAGTTAATAGATTAACAAGATGAAATTCATCTATGACATGTGAAAAATCAAGATCCGGAAATTTGAAGAGGATGAAGAAATTTTCACATTCATGGAGTCTTCTTAATATATTCAGAAACTTGCTTGATTCTGGCTTGGGGCAAATCTCTAACGGTAAAGAAATAACCAAGTGTTCGTATACACCACCGCCCACATAGGCGCAAGGTTGGAATAACGCTTAAGAGAGGCGCAAGGTTGGAATAGCGCCCAAGACAAGCGTTTGCTTGGTTACCGCCTACGCACCAAGCGCGCTCTTAGCCATACGCCCCGCTGGACGTGCTCTTGTATTCACGCCCAATACAGCCGAACGTGCACTTGTGTTCACGCCCAATACAGGCGGACGTGTGGTTCACGCCTGGATCATGAGACGCGCGACCTGTTTAACGCCTAGTATGAGACGCATATCTAACGCCACGCCTGGCACAATGCGCACGGCTAGGTTCACGCTCCACCATAATATGGTTTGGTCCAGTTCTGGGATCAATTTTTGATCTCAAACAGTAAAAATACTGGACCAAAACCCAAATTTGATCGCACCACTGTGATTTATTTTGGACGGACCAAAGATCAAATTTGGGTTTGGTCCAGGTTTTGATCGTCCCATTGTGGATTCTCTTACTCACTCTTCCACGTTAATAATATAGATTGCATCACTCTTTCAGACTTTCTTTATTTAAATCTCAACCGAACATATCACGTCCACCACCTGTCATTTCGTGTTTTCTGACCGTGCCAACTCCAAAACCTTCCTTTATTCCTCAACAACTCCATAAGATAACAGTGCAAATAAGCACCATTAACAATTTAGTTCGTTTAATCGCATTTATTCGTAACTCGGATTTTACGCATATCACCTATTAAAACAATAAAATAATAAAATTAGTATAAAATTAAATATAAATTAGGCGATAAATATGTATAAGTTATGCCCGTATTAAATACCCTTAAACATGTATTTTGCTAGTCCTCGAGTTTAACTTCATCAATACTATCCTCATCCTCATAATAACATGAAAATGATTGAACTCATTTGAACAAGTGGTGTCCTCAATTCTAACCTCTCCCTCTAGATTAGGTAAATATTTATCATTATTATCAGAGGTAAAATTGGAAACAGTATTTTGACAATTAAATTTATTTTGAGCAATTCTCTTCGTTGGAATTCGTTCCTTTGTTTCTAACACATACCTATTTGTCTCTAACTCAAACCTATTTTTCGTCTCAGTTAACTTCTTGATTGTTTTTTCTAGAGACATAATGGGTTCATAAGGAGTACTAGGTCGCAACTGCTCGAGTGATTCTTCTAGAGAGCTATTTGGATCACTATAAGGAGTAGAAAATCTCATATGCTTCATAGAATTTTCGAAAGAAATAGTACTCAATTGCAACTGCTCGAGGGCATCCTTCAAAGACAAAAAACTCGAATTTGGCTCGTTTTCCCGTTCATATGACTGGTGCGCGTACAAATAGTGATTAAGATCGTCATGGTATGAACCATAACCTCCAGATAGTTGGTAGTGGTCCCAAGTACTATACACTATATGGTCATAGTACGGGTAATGTCCGTTTTGAAACTCAGTCGGCTATTCATTATATTGGCTATCGAAATACCGGTTCGACATGTTTTTTTTTGTTTTTTTTTTTTGTGCAAATGCAAATGCGAGGTTGACTACAATAGGTAAGCTCAGGTTACCTTAGCAAAATATACCTACAATCAAAGACTGGTCAAAGGTACGAGGCTTAGGCTTGTGGAATTTCAGCTGGTAACTCCCATCAGGCCCAAGGCACGAGTTCAACTTACTTTCCATGGGTTTTCCTAAAATCGGTAGTCTGACGAATGCAAAATGTTGTGTGTGCACGTATTTTTTTATATACAAAATAAAATAAAACCTAAAAAGAAATATATACAAATAAAATAAAATTTAATAAAAAATCTAAAAAAAAATTGAGATATACTACTTACCTTTTTCTGGTAGGCAATTTTCACAATTAATGTAAAAGATCACCTGCACATCAAAGCTAAGAAAAATACCAACATAAAATATAAAAAGGAAAAAAAAATCCTAATTAACATAATTAAAAATTAAACCTAAAATCTAAAACCTTAAACTAAAAAAAAAAGTCCGCGTCGGCGGCGCCAAAAATTGATGTGGTTGTAACAATTGTAAATAAAGATTCATTCACTCATACTTGTGAAGAATGGATTTTAGACCTAATTTTAATTCCAAACTAGCAAATAAATAAAAGATGATATCAATATTAAGGATTACTGGGACTCAGGATTTCACCATATATCATGTTAAAGTGATATTTATATTGATTCTTAACAATTTTAGATCTTTTATTGACTCTATTCCTTTGCAAAAAGTAGATTTCTAAAACATTAACTGTAAATCATAAGCATGTCGCATCAAAAGCTCTAAGTCTAAGTATACACCATCAAATAAAATCACAATTAATTAGTAAAAATCATAATTCAATTAAAATTAATGCAAAAGTCATAAAGAACCAAAAATAACTGTCATTCATTCATGAATTATGGCTTCCTCCATTGTCCCAGCGATAAGGTTTAGCTCATCACACTCAAAACACTTTCAAAAGATAGGTACATAGCTCAAAAAGTGCTTGAGAAGAAAAAAAGAATCAAAAATAATTGACACAATGAATTTGAGACGTTTATAAACGTTACAGAAAATGTTTTCTCTGTCGCTAAAGAAAAAGGTAACATAGACGAGTAAAGACTGGTTCTGGGCACTGTAAAGATTAAAAGCTTTAGCAACAGTTTCTGTGACTATTCTTGGCAGTCTTCTTCTTCTCGACCTGATGAACCCTAGAATTTGCAGAGATTTTTTTTTCTTCTCTTTCTCTCGATCGTGGCTACTTCCGGCCTTCCTCAAATCTCTTCTAACACTTCTCTATTTATTATCGAACACCCACAGCTCATAAAATATCGTTCAATCTTCACGAATCTCTTTTATTTAATGGAATAAATATTGGGCCATTATTTTTCCTCGTTGTTGCAACCATTTTGTTGATTTTGTTTCCTTCTTATGCTCAAGAATAAAAGTTTTTATTGATGAGACAATAACCACGAGAGAATGTTTGGTGTCTCTTTAAAATCAAACCAAATTTTCTCCCCGATTTTCTTTCCAAAATTATCTGATTTTGTTTTGATTTGATCGAGTCCTACACTTTCTAAACACCTATGTATAAGGCAAGACAATAATCTTGTCTTAAAACTCGATTTAACCCAAAATTAGTGTTCACTGATTCACGCAAATGGGATTTGAATTTTTCCGCCAAGCTTTGTATTTGAAATTGGAAGAAATAGGTGCCTTTATCAGCTGGGGTTCCCTTATCCAATCCTTGGGTGCATTTAGTAATTTTTCGGGTGCCTTTAACACTTTTTCGAGCCAATTTTTCCTACAATGTTTATCAAATACCTACAAACACAATTAGTACACAATCGAGCACTATCAATATAAAAAATTGAGACAAATCAGACACAAAAATGTGTCTATCAATTACCAAAAGAAATAAGATTCCAAGAGTATTAATACTCAACTACAACTGTTAGAAATAAAATAAGGTGAAGAACCACTATTGTATGTAACAGAAACTGACGTTATACCTGACTGTTATGACCTGTAACAGTCTACACACATATACAAAATAAGGGTAGCCTGTAATACAGTATATAAAAGGCTACCTAAAGCATAAGAGTTTTACTAGACTACAAGAGTTTAAGTCTCTATTTATATAGATAGACAACTTGGTGCCCAAAATGTGTAAACCCTAATCTTAGATACAAATGCATCTTAATAATTAAACTTTATAACACTCTCCTTGATGACCATTGTGGCTAAAACATTACAAACATACCAGGAAAACTCAAAAAATAAAAAACCTGAAAAATGCATAAGCATGTAAAGACTTAAGACAGTATAGGACATGCATAATTTCCTCGTTAAAACCTTGACAAGGAAAACCCATTTGGACAAAACCTTGAAGAAGGATAAAGAGTACAATATGATAAGTCCAGTAAATGCACCTAATTTGATGATGACTCTCCCCCTGATAAGTACTTCAGTTAAATTTTAGATTGCAAATCTTTGAGTCGAGACTTCTCAATTTTAATTAACGTAGTTCTTGAATGCTGAAGATTATAATGCTTTCATGGAGAAATCTGCTAGTTGATGAAGTTTTTCTTGGTGTTACACAAACGGTATTATCTTTGAATAATACTTTTGTTGAGCCTGCGTTCTACTTCAACACATTGACGATTTCTGTCATGGATTGCTAGCTTCTCGAGATGATTTGCAGGAGTAGTTGATGCAGTTTCTTCAACAAATATCCAAGATGTAGATACACTACTGTGAGTGAAAATAAATGTTTATGTGATCATTCCTAGTGGGGTTCAAAAACATATCCAAATTTCTAAAAGGTGGTTAGGTTGATTTGGCCTAATCAAATGTGGGCATCCACTAAATAACCGAAATTATACAATAAGTCCCCTTGGATGACCACCATGTTGAATAAATTGCCTCACTAAGACCTTGCCAGTAAAAACCAAGTCTGGATGTAGGAAAAAGAGAACAATATATTTTAAATTAAAATTCAACGTCAACGAGATGTTTCCTTGTTAAAACCTCGTCAGGAAAACCATATGAGACAAAACTTGAATCGAAGGAAAAAGAGTACAACTTTTGACGTATTTATAGATGCTAACTCAACTATATGAGTATTACAGAAAACAAGCATCAAAACAGAATGTATGTTTATTTAATAGACAAGTTTTAGCATGTATAATTCTGAAACTGCAAATCGAGAAAAATAAAAATAAAATTTTTTGTTGCTTAAACGTGGATTTTAGTGTTTTAAAGGACTCTTCAAGAGATCTGTAAAGTTGATATCATCAACTAATCCGGATTTTGTACTTTGCAAAACTTTTGAAAAACACTTAAAGGAATGTTAATCCGGATTTTTGTACTTTCCAAGGATTACAAATCGAATATATTCTCCTACCACATTTATTGTGTGAATGCCATACGAGTTCTTCAAAGACCACCACGCCAAATGCATCATACATGGAGAACAAAGTATTATTGAACCAATCTTAGGGTTTGAGAAAAAAATGAAACCCCTCAAATTGTTTTTACAACGATCATATTTTTCTTATAACGCATGAAGACTACTCCAACCTGTAATTTCATAATTCAGGCTTGCACGTTGAAGGTATTAAGCCTTGGATCCAAATATACGCTATTCAAGAGTTTTTAATCCAACATAATTTGGATTTTATTCCTGTGAATCACATTTGTCGATATTTCTCTACAAAGGGGTTATGAACCACAATCATTTCTAATTTCAGTAGCTACTGTAAATGAATATTTGATAATCATATTTGCTTACCACGATCCTACACAATTCTTAAGTACATACTTATCTTAAAAAATCATAGAATTGCTGGTACCAGCGCCCTTCATGGACTTTATAATCTCATCATCATCATCAAGTGAAGAGATATTAACTTTGAGAATGTGAATCGTGTTTTGTAGTCTCAACTGGAGCACTACCTATAGCCTTTTATAAAATTTAGTTTTATAAAAGTTGATCTAGTTTATTAAAGAAAGCAATATTTCTAAGATTACCCTTTTAATTACTTATTGTTATTAAATTTTAGTATAAGAAATATGTATAACTTAATAGTCATGTTTATATCGGTTACCTATGTGCTTTAAAATGCTTTCCAACAATATAAAATTTATAAATATTCTTGTCATTGTTTGAAAGGCATGTCATTTCTAAATTATACTATTTTATTATCCATTGGGATATAATTGGAAAAAATACATAAAATGATCCCTCTTTCCTTATCAACAATGTCAAAGGCGGTATAAAATAAACTCACACCATTAAAAGTTGTTCATATATTTAACGGTGACCGATATCTTATTTCTGATTGGTGGGTAAGATTTACCATATTTAATTATAATTGATTGGGTCATTAAACTCTTCTTTCTCATTGGTTTAGATTATGACTGTCAATGGGTATCTGATTATCCGAAACCGGGTGAATCGAGTCCAAGTTGTAAGATTGGACCCATTAACAATATTGATACCCGACAGGTATAACCATTAGGAACTGATAAGCTCTCGTGTTTGATAGACACTTAATTTATATATTTTTACCGTCCAATTTATATTTACTAGTACTCACAATTATATTAATTTTATCATTTTATTGATTTATATGTGGTTCACATAAAATTACAAAGTTATGAGCTAAACACGGTAAAAAGAGATGGACCGGACTGAGCTATGTTAGGGACGAGTCTAGACATGATTGGAAACGTGGGTGGTGGAGGTTTTGTCCTTGACATTTCTGACGGATGGAGATAGCAAAAGAAAAGATATAAAAAGTACTAGGAGCAGTATGGAGTGAAGGTACGGTTGGTGGCTTGTCACATGATGGAGAGAATGAAAAGTAGGTTTTGGGTAGAGAAAAGTAGGTGGTTTAGTCAAAAGAAAGAATGAGAAGACATTGAATTGAGACGTGAGAGTAAAAAGAGAAGACTTGAGTGGAGAGAGGGGCATGTTGACCGAGTAAAAAAAAGAAGGAGAGAGAAGTGACATGAGAGAAATAGAGAGGAGTAGGATATGACGTGGAAGTGAAAAAAAAAGTATAAGAGAGAAGAAAGAGACGGCTGAGTGAGGGGATTTTCTTTTAGGTTTTTAGGTTAGAGAGATGCTAGAGGGGTTGGTGGAGTGTACGACTGAAAAGGGAAAGAGGGGAGGCGGAAGGGCTGCTCAGTTTTGGGGGGGACAAGCTTCTATCTTGGTCAGAGGAAGTTGGCGTGAAAAGAAGAAAAGAAAAAGGTGGTAGGCTGTTAAAGTGAGAGAAGGGAAAAGAAGTGAGAGAAGGGAAAAGAAGTGAGAGAAGAGGAGAGAGGCGGAGAAGAGAGACAAGACGGTGAGAGGGAGAGAAGGTCAGTTGAGGGTGATTGACAGCTGAGGCAGATTGGACTGAAAGCTGGTGTTCCCTCTCTGTTTAGCTACTGCGCGGAGAGAAAATAGGCACTGAAAGAAGATATTACGTCTCCTGTTTGGTTTAATCTCTTCTCTCTACTCTTGTTAATTATTTTAAATGGGTTTTAAGAAATCCATTTCTATGTCTCACTAATTTTGTATCTAGGGTTTATGTTGAAAGCACTTAAAAGTTTTAGACCAATTAAATTGAAGTATTTGGTACAGACTATTATGATTTGAATAAGATTAGTTCCATGATTTTGTTTATTGATTTATCAATTTCTATTAAACAATTGTGATTTCGTTAGATGGTACATGCTTGGCCTAGGTTTTTGATGTTCCATGCTTTTGTTACACAATTGTTATTTTGAAAATCTAAATTAGTTGTTGCTTCACAGGTTCCGTACAACACAATAACCTATGCGCATAATTAATAGGATAGTAAATATATTTGTCTACTTATTTAATATTTCATGCTTGAGTTAAATCCTTAGATGGGGTATGCTTAGAATAGCCAGGTATTATTTGTGAACCTATAATTAGTTTCTTATAATTTTCTCGCTAACGCAATTAAATGGTGTATGCTGATACTTAGAGTTTTTGATGCGCCATGCTTAGGGCATCTCAGAGACATTTGCGACTCTAATACATATAATAGGTGATGTTGATAGAACGAACAATAGATAAATATTCAGGAGTTATGTTTCACTTCAGTAATTAAATAGAAATAATGGTGGATACTGAAAACCCTGGTTACTGTTTCTCCCATTTGATTTATTTTATTAGTTTAGTTTATTTCTCTTGTTTTAACTTTATTTCGAAATATCCAAAAGTATTGTTCTTGATTAGTTGATTAGAGATATTGATTGCAGTATTGTCCCCGCTCCCTGTGGGTTCGACCTGTACTTGTCGTTGTCTGCATTGTAGACACCGTGCGATTGCGGTTTATTTATATAGGGTAATCCGAAATCCTATCAGTGTTCTAACGGGTATTACCCGCCGAATATCAGGTACCCAAATATGTGTTATATTTTTGTTAATTTTAATCAAAATTATAAGATTTTGCCTAGGTTTGTTTCGTTTTTTTTTTCCATAGTTTTTTCTTAGATTTAATCTTTACTCAGAACATTTATATAGATACTAGGTATTACCCGGACCTACCTCCCGGGAATTGAGCCCGTAGATTGGTCGATGTCAGAATTTATTTCCCGCTTTTGACGAGTGGCCAACACCTTCAACAAGTTGTTAACACCACGAAAACCTAAAAATCCATAAACACTAAAGAAAAACATGAAAATATCTAAACTACTAAACAAACTAAAACAAATAACAAATCAATTAACCATTATTCCCCGGCAGCAGCGCCAGAATTTGATTGCGTGTCGTAAGTGCAAAAAATTACTCAATATATTTCTCACTAATTAACTAGTAATATAGTGATAGTAAGGATCGTTTCCACAAAGAGTTGTGTAATTGTTATGTTATTTGGATTACCAAAACTAAAATAAAGTAAAAGACAAAGAGGGATTGGTTGTTTAATTACTAAGAATACAATAAAAAGATAATAAGAAAGAATGATTAGGGAGTCCTTCGTCGTTACCAAAAGTTGACTCGAGTAATATACTTATTTATCTTTCGTTAGAATCATTCATCACCAATCGTAGAATAGAAGCTAGCGCAGTGCTATCCCAAAAACTCCTTGTACCACTGAATGCCGAAGCGTTCGCATATCAGATTCTATCCAACCGAGCCACCAAGTAGTAGCATACTCAAGGTGTAACCCAATCGAATGCTTTAGGGTTTGTGAATTTATGTTGATCCTAGCATCAAAACTCTTAGCGCAAGGTCCTTTTTACTAGTGTTGTCTTCACACACGATTACTCCACAGAATACCTCTGCAAGATCACACGTTCTCTACTTTTGTAGGAGATGATCGACAATTACGGATCGCTCAACACTCTGCTAGCATTAGAATGATCAATAGAATAATCCAATTGTACACTTGAACAATCTAGAAATCAAACTTTAACCCTAGATATAATGAAAAAAAATGATAATGATTAAAACTCCAAATAAACTTGTATTACTAATAAAGCTTCACGCTTAGAACATTGAATTCATCCTTAATCAACAAAAGGTTTAGCTACTCATATTACAAAGAAGTTTAAGATGAAGAAGAATGGTGGTTTCTCCCTAAAGGGGTAAACCCTAGGTTTAGATGTGGAAGATGTAATATGAGAGATATATGATTGTGTAGAGATCTATGTGTCTTATATGGGTTTCCAAGTTGTAGAAGTCCCCTTACTCGAATCCGGATCGAAATAGGTTTCCAAAACTCCAAAATATACCAAAAATAGGTTTTCAGGCTCAGCTTCTTGATGGCTCGAACCATCGAGATTTCTTATTTTCTCGATGGCTTGACCTATCGAGAAAATCTTGAACTTTCTTTTCTTATAACTTTTTCGTATGAAGTCGGAATGACCTTATTCTTTCGTCGTTGGCTTCGTTTCTTTGTTCACTTAAATATGGTGATAAGAAATCCTGAACTTGGACGAATTCCACTTGGTATTTGGCTCTTCTTCCTTTGTAGCACTTTACTTCATGCACAATCTAACACTTTGTAGCTTCCTTTTGGATGATTCACCTAATAAAAGACATAAACTATAAAAAGAACATAATATACAATAATCCACAAGAAATATAACAAATACTAGCATGAAATTGATACTCAAAACATAAATAACCGCAACCGCATGGCGTCTAACTAGTAGACAGCGGCAAATACGGGTCGAACCCATCGGGAGCGGGCAAATACTGCAATCAATATATCAATTAAACTAATCAAAAATAATAGCTTTTGGATTTTTAGAATTATGAATGAAATAATTAAACAAACTAAACTAATAAAACAAATAAACAGAGAGAGTCGGTAACCAAGGTTTTTAGTGTCCACCACTATTCCTATTTAATTACTGAAGTGAAACATAACTCCTGAATATCTATTTATTGTTCGTTCTATCGACATCACCTATTATATGTATTAGAGTCGCAAATGTCACTGGGACGCCCTAAGCATGGCGCATCAAAAACTCTAAGTCTCAGCATACACCATCAAATTGCGTTAGCGTAAAAATTATACGAAACTAATTATAGGTTCACAAATGATACTTGGCTATTCTAAGCATACCCCATCAAAGGATTTAACCCAAGCATGAAATACCAAATAAGTAGACAAATATATTTCCAATCCTATTAATTATGCGCAAATATTATTGTATTGTAAAGAACCGGTGGAGCAATAACTAATGTTTTCATTAAATCAATAAATCAAAACCAAGAATTAATATATTCAAATCATAATAGTCTTTTGCTTAATAAATCAATCAAAAATAGCCTATTACTCAAACTGGTTTCAAACATAAAACCCTAGCTACAAATCAATTAGCAAGACATTGTAGTGGGTTTCTCAAAACCCATAAAGAATTAACAAAAGTAGAGTGAAAAAGATTAAACCCATTCTAGCAATAGTTTATCTCCAGCCGTCAGACTTTCTCAAGCTCTGTACATACAAAACCTGCCTCCACCGAAACCCAAAAAGAATCTCCAACCGTCAGACTTTTTCTTCTTCTCCAACCTACACCTGTCAATCAGAAGACTCTCCCCTTTGTACACGTTCTTTTCTAATTGCTTTTATAATCAGCAGACTTTCCACTCACAACCTCTAGGAAAATAGGTTCCACCCTTCTTTGTATACTTATTTCTTATACAACACCTGACACCCACTTTACACCAACACCAAGTCTAAAAACTTGTCAGCCTCAGTACTTCATGCCTCGTGCTCCTTACTCTGCCCTCTCTCGCTGGCCTAAACTCACTTAATCTCAATATCTGTTTCATGTTTGCTGCTACAACCATAACAACCGATCTAACCTACTCCGACCACGTCTCCTAGACAGTTACCATAGCCAACTCAACCCATGTCTTATTTTTGTTCCTTTTTTTCTACGCCACACCAACTCCATAATTCAGCAGTGCAACTAAGCTGGTGAATTCCATTAGCCATTTAGTTCGTTTACCCTATTTATTCGTAAGTTTGGGTTTTATATATGTTATCTATAAAAGCATAAAAATAATAAAATTAGTATAAAATCAAGTACTAGTAAATATAAATTAGACGGTAAAAAGATAAAAATTATGCTCGTATCAAATACCCCCAAACCTATATTTTGCTAGTCCTCGAGCAAAACTAATCTAAAAATAAAATAAAAATCCTAACTCACTTTCGCAGGAATCGCGGCTACATTTAGCATATGTAATAAGCCTTTAAACCCCTAAGTGGCCTTAGCGGACGAGTTTTTTCTCGTGAGGGTTTACAAGAGATATACCCACAAAACCTTTTACTCCAATTTTTAGCTACCTGTGAATGATTAAGGATAGACACTAAACAAGCTATTTAGTTGGCATACTAAATTCTTCAGCTATAAAAATCATTACCCTGTATGAATCCAATTATTGTACACGAGTTTGCACTCAGCGTACTAAAATTCATATAAGAATACAAAACTCTACTCAAATAAGCATTGAACATCCAAAACTGGATAAAAATTGTCAACATTCACATTGCTCAGAGTCAATCAAATTCAAACACAAGGATAGATTAGAAGATGGAAATAGAAGTAATGAATGGTGCATATGTTGACTAAGGTGAACGATGTTTCCCAAAATATTAGTATAAAGTCCAGCTCGGATGCTCCTATTTGTAGTATTATTATTTATATACATAATTTATCTTCTTTTTTTCATCTTTTTTTTTTCGAATACATGATTAGATATTTTAAATCTAAGCGCATGCTCCTTTTCAGCAGATTACATGATTTTTCCCATGGATCCTGCATTCCACGCTTGCTTAGGCGACGGAGACAGGGAGAACACACACATATTTCTATCAAAGTGTCATTTTATTTTTTATTTTTTTTATTTTTTTTCAACAAAATTAAAATTCTAACGCATCCGAGCTACGACCTTATGGCAATATTAGGGCCCCACCAAATCACTTAGAGAAACATAAAATTACAAAAATAAAAATAGAAAGTGATATGATTATGATGATTCCGAGATATGCTTGTTCAATGATTATCATGTTAATTCTAACACATGAGTGCATCTAGATATGAATAAACCATTTATCTAGGCATACCAATTCCTATAGATAAGAGCTATGTTTCCATCTACCTAGAATGGTTAGTGTCATCCTGAATTGTTCACAAGTTTCTAAATTTTGGAGTTTCTTATTGGCATCAATTTTCTGAAACTCTACCCCCAAACCTAAATTTAACATTGTCCTTAATGTTTCAAACCGTGCAACCTAGAATGGGCATGCAATATAAATATAAATAAGAGAGACAAATGTAAATCAAAGAGAAAAGATTGGAATGTCTCACCTGATTGACGTAAGAAAAGCAGTATTCTCCGTAACACATATCAAATGATAGTAATAAAAAAGAACACTGAAAATAAAATAAAAATAAAAACAAAAAGTCTAGAAAGAAAATAAAAACAAGAAATAAAAATCTACCTACTTGATATGTACAGAAAGGATCCCCATATACTAACAACCTGAAAATTTGGGGATCAACCCAAAATAAAATATATACAAATGACAGTTTCACAATTATATTATGGTAACACGGAGACACTGAAACTATCAAAAATAAGGGATTACCCCTAAACCAAGTTTTTACTACACTTGGAAGTGCGTAAAGAACAAAATATGGGGATAATATTGGGATTGGGGAAATATCAATTGGTTCATGCACAATGTCAGGAGCAGGCAAGTCCTCTGGGTATTTGGATGCAAAGTGATCCAAAACTTGAGAAGCACACAATTCTAATCCTAAATTAGGTAACTTTTGAAAGTCTAGGGGTATAGAAACAACCTCTAAGTCGTGTGAATGATTTCGTGAGATATATTCATCTATGGAATTAGGCAAATCATCTACACAATCATCCACAGGGTCATTTATATATTCTGTATGGAACAAGAGTCACTACAAGACTGATCATCATCAGTAAATAATCTCTGGCATTCCAGAACTCTCAATCTTTGCTTCCAACTAGGCGGTCTATGTTTATAATACTTCTCATATATCATTAGAGGTGATTCTTCACTTACCATAGGTGAAACAAGAACTTCCTTATGCCGTGACCGATTCATATATTCCCGAAGTGTTATCTTAGATGACGTCTCCTGAGAAGGAGTCATCATCCTCGGAAAAGTACCTGAAAAGAAATACTAAAACAAAAAACAAGTAAAAAGGAAAAAGAAATCCTAAAATAAAATAAAAAATATTGTACAAAATAATAAATAAATAAAAACCTAAACTACGATTAGAAAATCAAAAATGCTAATTACAATATTCCACAACCGCTCCCTGGCAGCAGCGCCAAAAATTGATATGATATTAGAATACCCTATTTATAATAACCGCAATCGCACGGCGTCTAACTGGTAGACAGCGGTAAATACGGGTCGAACCCACAGGGAACAGACATATACTGCAATCAACGTCTCAATTAAACTAATCATACATAATAACTTTTGGATTTTTAGAATTATGAATGAAATAATAAAACAAACTAAACTAATAAAACAACTAAAACAGAGAGAGTCGGTAACCAGGGTTTTAGTATCCACCACTATTCCTATTTAATTACTCAAGTGAAACATAACTCCTGAATATCTATCTATTGTTCGTTCTATCGATATCACCTATTATATGTATTAGAGTCGCATCAAAAACTCTAAGTCTCAGCATACACCATAAAATTACGTTAGCGAGAAAAATATATGAAACTAATTATAGGTTCACAAATAATACATGGCTATTCTAAGCATACCCCATCAAAGGATTTATCCCAAGCATGAAATACCAAATAAGTAGACAAATATATTTGCAATCCTATTAATTATTCGCAAAGGTTACTGTATTATACAGAACCGGTGGAGCAACAACTAATGTCTTCATTAAATCAATAAATCAAAATCAGGAATTAATCTATTCAAATCATAATAGTCTTTTGCTTAATAAATCAATCAAAAATAGCCTATTACTCAAACTGGTTTCAAACATAAAACCCTATCTACAAATCAATTAGCAAGACATGGTGGGTTTCTCAAAACCCATAAAAGAATTAACAAAAGTAGAGTGAAAAAGATTAAACCCCTTCTCCGCAATAGTGTATCTCTAGCCGTCAGACTTTCTCAAGCTCTGTATAGACAAAACCTGCCTCCACTGAAACCCAAAAAGAATCTCCAACCATCATACTTTCTATTCTTCTCCAACCTACTCCTGTCAATCAGAAGACTCTCCCCTTTGTACACTTTGTTTTCTATTTGGTTTTATGATCAATAGATTCACCAATCACAACCTCTAGGAAAATGGGTTCCAAACTTCTTTGTTTACTTATTTCTTATACAACACCTGAAACCCCCTTTACACCAACATCAAGTCTAAAAACGTGTCAGCCTCAGTACTTCACGCCTCGTGCTCCTTACTCTGCCCTCTCTCGCTGACCAAAACTCACTTCATCTCAACATTTGCTTCATGTTTGCTGCTACAACCATAACCGTCGACCTAACCTACTCCGACCATGTCTCCTAGCCAGTGACCATATCCAACTCAACCCATGTCTTCTTTTTGTTCCTTTTTTTCCTTGCCACACCAACTGCATAATTCAGCAGTGCAACTAAGCTGGTGAATTCCATTAGCCATTTAGTTCGATTACCGATATTTATTCGCAAGTTTGGGTTTTATATATGTTATCTATAAAAGCATAAAAATAATAAAATTTGTATAAAATCAAGTACTAGTAAATATAAATTAGACGGTAAAAAGATAAAAATTATGCCCGTATCAATACACTTATCACTGGCTGATGCTAAGAAAACTTTGAGGCGCAAGTTGGGATCCTGATGCAAGAAAAGATGCAATTGACCTTGAACGAGCTGAAAGCTAAAGCCCAGGCCAAACGTGTTGGCTCCGCCTCCAAGCCTTCTGCTACTTTATTCTCCTTGGTTATTTGTTCTTTTCTTTGATCCTGTGAATAATTTCTCTTCTTGGGTATTGTCTCACCTTTTTAAACATTATTTTCCTAAGATGTTGCGTCACCATTTGGCCTCATTGGCTGAGGTTTCTTTGCTACACTTTTTCCTTATTGCTTAATCGTTATTTTTATTAACCTTTATCTTTTTTCCTTGCATGCTTCGTATCCATCATGGTTTTGTCAAATTCACATAATAACGGTGTTATTCCATATATTCGATATCCATAACATGGAAGATCATCGGTCCCAATGCCATGTCCCAATTTGGGTACCTCATCATCACTAGTCTCTAGTGATGGGATGTGTTGAGTCTAATAAATGACCTAGTCTAGGGTCCAGATCACATCGGGGCTTACTCGATTGCCCGATTACGAATGATATGTTGTTACTCGTAGGGATCCCTTTCTCATGGGACCACCTGTGTTAGTCTCTGGGTGGCCCCCTAATTCTGGACCCGTAGTCCAGAGTCCTCATATCACCTCGGGTCATTTTGGGTGCCCGAGTACGAATAATCCATTTTCTGACCTCGTGGGTCATGGGGCTACCATAATTAGTCTCTGGGTAACCCCTTCGACTCTGAGCCCGTAGTCCATATTCCTCAGATCAACTCGGGGTATTTTTGGTTGCCGAGTACGAATGATCTAGTTTGTAACCATGGTTTACCTTCATGGATGATACAGCTTCAGGTGTCTTATGTTACAAGGATGGTCCATCTCCTCCTCATTTGACTTGAGAAGCTTATATGCACATTCCCCTACCTTGGAAAATATCGTATATGGACCTCCCCATCTGGATTTTAACTTCCCTCATTCTTTCTCTCTTTCGTAGTCGGGGATTTCTCTGAGAACTAGCTGTCCTGGATGAAATTATCTTGGGTGGATCTTTTTATTATATTCTCTTTGTAAACTTCCCTGATATATAATTTTCCATCTTCTGGAGTGCAATTTCTCGTGCCTCCTCCAGATTATCGAGCTTGGCTAGTATGAGGTCCGATGTGAGGTTCTTCATCCAGGCTTATGACTTAGTTGTAGGGATCATTATCTTTGTTGGCAGAATAGCTTCGGTTTCATACGTGAGCATAAAAGGTGATAACCCTGTAGTTTCCCTCTTTGTAGTTCTATAGGCCCATAAGAAATTATGTAACTACTTATACCAATCTCCATAGTGATCGTCTAACATCTTTTTTAAATTATCAGTTATTGTTTTGTTGGTGACCTCAGCTTTGTCATTTCTCTGTGGATATATGGGTGTGGACTTGCTCTTCTTGATCTGGTAAGTGTTAAACAACAAGTCTATGTTGGTCCCTTGCAGCTGTTTCCCATTATCTGATACTATTGCAGCGGTAATTCCGAATCGGCAAATGATGTTCTCAAATAGGAACTTGAAAACATCCTTGTCTCGAATATGCTTTAGTGCAGCTTCTTCCACCTATTTGGTGAAGTAATCAGTAGCCATGATAAGGTATTTTCGCTGAAATATCCCTTCGTGGAGTGGTCCCACGATATCCACTCCCCATTTTGCAAATTGTCGTAGGCTCAATACTGAATTCAATAATGTGGATGGTGCATGTACGAACAGAAGTATTCCATTGTCTTTGCTCTTTAAGCTAGATTCCTTCCCGAGCTGTGATTGCATGCATCTTCGTAATGTAACTCAACCAGAATTTGATGCCTTTGCTCCTTGCCGAGACATCTGAGCAATAGTCCCAAGAAAGATTGCATGTACAAGATTTTGTCCCTAAGCTGGTAATTAGGTGCTCTTATTTTGATTTTATGTGCTTGAGTGGTGCTTGTAGGAAAATTTCCCGACTCGAGATATTTATGGATGGGCTCTCTCCAATCACCACATTCGTATGGAATTGATCCGACTATGTCTAATGATTCTCCGGTATTTTCAACATCAAATATGGAGGGTGTGAGTACTCTTCCAACTCGAATTTCCTTCACTGTCGGATCTTTTAGCATGGAAACGATGTAAGCCAAAACATCCGCATGTATGTTGTTTCTTATGCAGATGTGTCGAGTTTGATACTCAGAATTTGGCTTATGTAGTGTTGGGCTAGCTTCAGATACTTTTGCAGGCAAGGCTCTAGAGTCTGGTAATCTCTTCTTATCTGTCTTATCACTAGTTCAGAGTCACTGGTAAGCCTTAATTCCGTCAGTCCCAATTCTATGATGAGTCTTAGAGCATGGACCACTGCCTCGTATTCAATAATATTGTTGTTATACTTGAATTCTAGTCTGAATGAATGGACTATCTTTATGCCCTTGGGTATTGTAAATATTATGCCCAGTCCTGACTTGTCATCGTTGGAGGAGCCATCTGTGAATACCTCCCATCTTCGAGGGTGACAACTCTCCAGAAGACACGTTGATTCATCATCATCTTCTTCCATCCAGGGATGTCTTCCACCCCTTCCTCTTTCTCTAGGGGAAAATCAGCTAAAAAATCAGTTATGACTTGTGATTTGATTGTCGTGCGCATTTCGTAGAAAACATTGAACTGCTTGATCTGAGCTCTCCACTTCGAGATTCAACCCGACCTCGAGGAGCTTTCCAGAACTGATTTTTATGGTGGATTAGTTAGGAACCGAATTTTATATGCTTGAAAGTAAGTCCTCAGCTTTTGTGTTGCATAGACCAAAGCTAAAATCAATTGCTCAATCTTAGTGTAGTTATTCTCGGCTTTTAACATGGTTTTAATGATGAAGTATACAAGTTTTTCTTCTTCCCCTTCGCATCTTACCAATACAACACTAATAGCATGAGGTGTAGCCCCGAGATAGATGGTGAGTACTTCCTCCAGATCTGGCCTCTGTAGCACTGGCAGTCTCGTGAGATGCTCCTTAATCTTCTGGAATGCCTTCTTACATTCATATGTCCATTTGAATATATCTCCCTTCCTTAGGGTACTAAATAAAGGTTTGCACTTATCGAAGGACCTCGAGATAAATTGACTCAGAGCTTCCAAACACCCATTTAGCCTATGAGTATCCTTTATTGTTGTTGGTGATGGCATATCTCAGATGGAACGAACCTTATCGGGATCTGGTTCGTTGCCATTTTTCGTTATTATATAGCCCAGAAACTTCCCTGATGTTACCTAGAATATGCATTTTGCAGGATTAACTTTCATCTTGTATTTTCTTATTTGGTCAATAAGTTCTCTTAAGTCGGATACGTGATTTGTTACTGATATACTTTTGACCAACATTTCTTCTACATATACCTCAATTTTTTTGAGAATCTAGTCCTCGAACATGTCTTCTACCAATCTTTGGTATGTTGCTTCTGCGTTTTTTAGTCCGAATAGCATCTTCGTGTAAAAACAGAGTCCTCTGGGTATGAAAAATATTGTGTGCTCCTGATCTTCAAGGGCCAAAAGGATCTGGTTATACCCAGAGTATCCATCCATAAGAGTCAGCGTCTCGTGACCATTAATTGCATCAACCAGTTAATTTATACTCGGGAGTGGGAAACTTTCCTTCGGGTATGCTTTATTAAGTTCATTGAAATCAATGCATATTTGTACCCCTCCATTCTTCTTTGGTACTATTACCATATTTGAGATCCATACACGATATTTTCCATTTCGGATGACCCCAACTAGCTGCATCTTTTTTAGCTCAGATTCCACTGAGACTTGTAGCTCCGGCGTGATTCTCCTCATCTGTCGAATAGGCTTAAACTTTGAATCAATTTTTAGGTGATGACATCAGAATTCTGGATCAATCCCCTCCACCTCTTCCATACTCCATGCGAAAACATCGATATACTCCTGCAACAATGTCTTTAGTCTTGTAACTTGCTCCAAATTTAGCAACGACCTTATCTTTACAATCTTCGGCTCTTTCCCCGTCCCGATATTGATATACTGTGTTGGTTCCAGAGCCAGTAAATATTGTTTAGGTTCATCGATAGGGTTTATGGGATTTAATTGTTATGCGACCCGACTCTTATTGTCATTTCCGACCTCATGTGTTAATGTCAACATCTCCTCTAGCTCTCTCTGGTGCTTTTCTCCTTGGATCCAGCTCTTTTGTTTTTTAATCCTGGCTCGTTTGTCTTTATTTTGCTGGATATCTGCTTGGATACAGAATTTTGCAACTTGAGGATCACATATCACTTCTGCCACCCTCATTGGGGTTGGGAACCTTATTCGTTGGTGATATGTTGACGCTACTCCCTTGATTCCTGCTATCCAAGGTATCCCGATTATGGCCTCGTACGGTGAGACCACATCCATGATACAGAAGGTGGTAATGGTGTCCAGATATTCCCCACTCGATACTCTTAATGTGACCTCGCCCTTGGGTCTGGTGATTGTCCCGTTGAATCCATATATGTTGTAAGTGGAGGGGATGAGAATGTCATCTGATAGGTTCATTATTTTGAAAGTGTCATACAATCGAACTTCTACTGAATTTCCGCTATTAACCAATATTTTCTTTACCACTACTCTTCAATCATTAAGGTAATTACCAACGGATCCCCATGAGCTTCCTCGTTTAGCGGCACGCCTTTGGCAGTGAACGATACTGGATGCATCATCCATGATTCCATTAGCAGGGTCTTGCCAGCGCTGCAGATTTCCTTCCCTGAATGGTCCCTCTTGTGTATTTGAGATATGATTCCACTTCCTAGCTGAAAATTTTGAGTTGCTGAATGGGAAATCGTATTGCACTGGAGGACTCTAGCATCCCTCTGAAATCTTACTCGATGCATTGGCACTTCTGTTGATGCAGGTTGAGTTTGCACATATTTCTGCAAGAATCCGTCCCGAATCAGGTGTTGTACAATTTTTTCCACGTCTCGACAATCATTGGTGGAATGCCCCTATATTGGTGGTAAGCACAATAATCCGGGTGATTCTTATTTCTTTCAAACTGCACTCCTCGGTTGCGGGGGTAATGGATGTCATCTCTCTTTTCCACTTCCTTGAAGATTTCTTCCAAAGGAGAATTTAACGTCGCGTGCGTCCTATCTTTCAATCGAGGCCTTTTTCCCTTTGGGACCTACACTTTTGTGGTTGGTCCCTTGTCATAGCGCTCTCCTCTTTTTTCCACTCTTTCCGACTCAGGGTGAGGCATAACACTTGTAGCTCGAGTTAGCTCCGCCACCTTTGTAGTTTCTTGAACTTGTATTTCCTGCACCTACCTTGTATCTCTTCAAGGGAAATGTAATGCTCCTGTAGCTTCCTTATGTCCCTCAATGTCCGAGGTTTCTCATTATAGATGGCTACATAGATCGGGTCCTTTTTTCTTAGGGCATTTTCTAACCCTAGAATTTGTTGATCGACTGGTACCTTTCCAATCTCGGTGCATAGCTTTCTCCACCTTTCCGTAAGGGATCGAAGCGACTCTTTGATCCCACTAGCTAGGGTAAATAGTTTTTTCACCTAAGGTTTGGCGGTGTTGATGTGCATATAGGTTTCCAAGAAGATTTCAATTAACTCTTGGTAGGTTCCAATCAATCCCTGCGAGAGTGAGTAAAACCAGGTCCTTGCCTCTCTATCCAAGATGGTGGGAAAGAATTTACACATCATTGTATCGTTATGCCTCCATTGCAAAAGTATCCTTCCATACATTTTAATATGTTCCATGGCGTCACCTGTTCCATCAAATCTTGACACGAAGGTTGGAAGAGTGCACTTTGGAGGAAACTCATCCCTCGTCAATCTCCTGGTGAATGGTGTTTTTTCAGCTTCTTTCATGACTTTGGCTAACTTATCATCATCTTTTTTTCCTACCATCTTCTTGAGCATTGCCTCTAGATTCTTAACCTTTTCCGCCATACTTTGGCCACGCCTTCGATTCTCTAGTCTTGGTTCTTCCTTGTAGGTAAAGTCTTCTCGGGTCCCATAGTATCTTCGTGGTTGTATCCCAGGCTCTGGGAGGAAAAGCATTTGGAGTTCTACTCATACTGGTAATTGTTTGAATCGTAACGCCCGCTGCCGAGCGTGTGTTATCACTCAACCCCTCTCTAGGGTAGTCCCTTGGTAGGCTCTCGCACCTCACCCCTTTGTCTCGAAGTAGATTATTCTCTTGCTCTAATAGTAGGTTCCTTTGCTCGAGCGCTCTAACCATTTCCTCATGTCTTTGCTGGTTTGCTAAGATCCTTGCTAGTGTCGAGTATGTACTCTCATGACTAGATGGGTTGTCTCTCTTGGGACATTGTCACCTTCGACCAGCTGCCTTTTTCCCAACACAACTTGACGCTGCCTTTCTTCTTCAACCTCAGCCGCCTCTCTCTATGGTGCTTCAACCATCATCATTTGCTCTTCTTCGTGTGCCCTTCCTCGCGCTTGCTCCTCCTCACTATCCGAAATGGATAATCCATCATGAGGATACTCTACTTCGTTGGTTGCCTCACGAGTCTGCACAATAGTTGGCCGGGCTGGACGAATTTCCCCTACAATCCATCAGGAGGATACTCTCCTTCGCTGGTTGCCTCACGAGTCTGCACAATAGTTGGCCGGGATGGGCAGATTTCCCATACAAATGGTGGCATCTCGGATCGAGATCCTCTCATCAATATATGCCTTGGATTGAGATTACTTTCTTTTCCAGAAGTAGTGAGTCCCTCATGTAGACTTTCTCCCGCTAGCGTCCGACGTCGCAGATGTCGTGCCGGCACTGATAAACTGGCCATCGAACCTTGCTTTTTTCCGATGCTAACCTACGTCCAGAATAAGAATACACAGACTCACTATAACCTATTAAAGGAAATAAAGCATATTTTAAAGATTCCTTTATCTGGTTCTAATCCCCACATCCGACAGTTTGTAACTAAAATGTCAGTGTTCAGAGTTAGTTTTTTTGTCCCATGTCATACCTCTACCCCTCTGAAAAATATTTTTGTTGTGGTCTAGGTGATTTTTTGGGAAAGAACGTCATTTCCAAAATACTAGGTTTGTCTCCACTAACTTTTAATGCAAGTTTGTTTTTTCTGTTATTGGGTGAGTGGAGACTGATCAGCTTGTCGGCTCCGGCGACTGAAAAGTTATTTTGTCGATACTTGAACAACATGTAGAGAAACCTTATTATCTAAGATCTTATTTTTTTTCTTTAACCTTAACTCCTTCTCTTTGATATTGAAGTTTCTGAAGAGTTTTGATAGTTTTAGCTTTCGACCTTATAACTTAAGTTTAGATCACTTGAATGACTATTGTCTTCATCTGATCGTTACTTTTTCTTTTGGGTTTAGCTTCCTGAACCTTAAGCTTATGGAGGTTTCCGCCCTTACTTTATTAAATGAAATAGTGAAAAATTTTAAGATTTTCTAAGGAAGAACGACCAAACATTCTAAAATCTTTTGGAAAGCAAGGAATCAATCTATAACTACTAAAAGGTATCTTTGCGTTGTAACATACAAAGAAAAAAACTTTAATACTTTGCAGACTCACTTTCCTGTCGAACGTCAAATAATCTAGATCTACTTTAACTTCTAACAAAGCGTCATAGACGCCTTGGAGCTTGTAGATCTAAGTTCTTCGTTTCTTTTTGAACCTAAGAACTCTTATAAGAACTTTTTAGACTCAACAAAAGTAAGTGACACTTTGGAGCTTGTATATCTTCAAGGTTAGCTAACAACAAAGTAAAAAAACAACATAAATAATCTTCAACGAGAGTCTTTTAGCTTCAACGAAGGTCAGTGACAATTTGGAGCTCATAGATCTTGTTGTTTGTAAGGTAACCAACCACAAAGGTACTCAACAAGATACTAATAGTCCCTGTTTTTAGCGCCAAAATATAGTTGTATAAAATCTAACTACCCCTATCTAACCATTCATTCACAAGTAACAAGGTAAACAAATAAACTAAGAACGCAATAATAATCACACGAGAGATATACATGGTTCGGTATGATTACCTACGATCACGGGGGTAAATACTTGATATTTTTTGGAATGGATTTACAAAGATATGAACTTAATATCTCACAAAAACACTTAAGAATAACTCTCTCATATTTTCGATAGCTCTCTCTCCAAATGACATAACCTCCTCTCTCTTTTGGCTGAACTTAGTATTTATAGATAAAATGGACTATACAATCAAACTTCAATGTTGGGCGCTTCCACCTGAGTTGTCGTAGTCTGTTCGTGAGTATGGATCGAATCTCTTGATATTATACCCCAAACCTCTTTGTGGATTCTCTTGATATGCCATTCTTTGCCCCGGCTCATTCTGGGTGCGACCTCAGACGTGAATGATGTCTTGTTCTTTCCTTGATCACGACCCAAAATGAGGAATATGCGTCGATTCTTGGCAAGCGCATTAAATTCCTCTGACCATATCATGCTTGCTCTGCTATCTCATTTAATGTTATGTCTCCCTATTCAAACTCGGTTGTTGATCTTCTTTTTACTTTCCACGCGTCTCAACTTCAGATTGATGTGGTAGATATCTTGTTTACCGTGTTGGACCAGGAAGACCTTTTCCGTTTTTCGCTCTCAACTTAATATCATAGTCTCCCCTCTTAGGATGATTACACGTGCCCTCAGAAATTTCTCCACTACACCCCTAAAGATGTAATAAAACATCAAGTTGTGTTTTTGTGTGAATCAAGTAGCTATCAGAGCCATGAGCTCTTTTTGACTTGCTATTTCAGCTTTTTATTGCCAGTTTATCATAATCTTGTTGATTTTAGATTTTTGTTGTTTAGTGAAAATAGTATTAGTTTCAGAGGGGGGAAATCCTAGCTAATACAAATGTAGAAAAAAAGTACTACTCTGATCCAGAAAAAACGTTAAATTACACAGAAAATAGGCCCCTCTTCTCCCTGAATGAGTATTTATAGTATCCTTAAATTCCCTGACATCGTACACATGTATGATCTTGGCTTCTTCGTCATTTTTGTACGTCAAGCCCGTACACGTGTCCTTGATGACTCTTCTTTTTCCTTACACTCACTTTTCAGATATTGGGCAACGCTGTCTGGGGTCCACCCTGCCGACATGTATTCTTCTTCTCACAACTATTTTTTACTGGGTTGACATCATATGTCGACCCCTATAGGCTACAAATCTTGTCACAACCACTTGATATTTTTATACTCTTCCATGTGATCAAGGGTCACCCATACGACAACCTCTCCTAACTTTTCTCTCTCTCTCTCCTGCCACTTTCTTCTTTCTCTTTCACTTTCCTCTTTCTTCTTCTTTTCTCTTTCTTCTCCTCCATTTCTTCTTTTTTTGCGTGAATGCTTCTTTTCTACTCTTCCGAGTGATCAAGGTCACCCATATGACAACCTCCCCTACGACAACCTCTCCTACCTTTTATATCTCTCTCCTAACACTTTCTTCTTTCTCTTTCTCTTTCTCTTTCTTCTTTCTCTTTCTCTTTCTTCTTTCTATTTTCTCTCTCTTCTTCTTTTCTCTTTCTTCTACTTATTTTCCTCTTTTCCGCATAAAGGCTTCCCCCTTCACACGGACCACCTTTTTTTCCTCCCTTATTATCTCATCTACCTACTACCCTCATAGGTCACCTATCATCACCTTTTCTATCTTCCTTCTCATTTTGTCTTGTTTCACGCCGTGACAAATGCTTGGCCACGCGGTTGCCGCTTTTGCTCCCATCTGTCTGTTCATTCCCTTAATTCACTATCTTTCTCTTGGTGTTTGGGTCTATTTTAGAATGAAATCCCTATTTTACTCTTATCCCAATTTTTGGGTATCTACATTAAGTCCCCTGACTAACTGGTTAGGCGCCTAGACTATGCAGCATTCATATACCCAAAATTCTGCTTTTTTTTCTCAATGCTACTTTCTTTAAGTCCCCGGTTAACATAAAGATGCACGTTCTTCTGATCCGGGTAAAGTTTCCTCATAAGGTGTTCACACATGGCATGTTGAACGCACTCTCTTGCCTTAGTCATTTTTATCAACTTTTCTTCATAGTTGTCTTTAACTCCTCTTTCTCTCTATTTCTTCTTCCATTCTTTCACATGAACACCTCTTACATATCTCGTAGTCACGCGTAAGACCAAACCTTGATCATGCGTACTCTCTTCATTTAACTCTTCTTAATTTTGTCAAAGTCCCCACTCTTCCTCCTCTTCTTGACTTCTTGGCTCTTCTTAGTGTAGAATCCTTATTTTTCCTTCTCATAATTTTTTGGGGCATCCTTAGTGAGTCCCCTGACAGTTTGGTTAGGCTTCAGGCTACCCAGCAGTCACATGCCCCGAAATTCCTCTTATATATGCGTCTTGTTCTTGGCTTCAGTCCCCGTGTAATATATAGATTAGCACAACTCCGTGGTTTTTCACCTCGTCTCGTGATTCTATGCTAGATGACACTCCTACTTTGTCTCGTGTTCTAACCTCAATATGACTATCCGATTTCGTTAATTACCTGTTTCTTCATCTTTCTATTCCTTAGCCAAAGAGAGGAAACTTTCTTATTTTGTTTGCCATTTCATTCTCTCTCACACGTGAAGACACACACCTACCCTCTTGTCCTTGAGTCATTTTCTTCCTCAAGCGTGATCAAGCATTGGTCATGAACCTTCTCATAGTCCCCGCATTATTATATCTTCCTTAGTCTTTGTGTGTTACTTCTTCCGCGTACAAGGCTTGGTCGCACGCCTTTTTCCTTAGTGTCCATCACCTTTTTACTCCGTTTTAGTTAAGATTGCTTGTTTCGTACATCGTCTCTTTGTTTTAGCACATTCCTTGCCTCATTTCTAGTGTTACCTTATTTGCTCATTTCATTTCCTTGTCTCAGTTCCTCATCGATGTGATAAACATATTTTATTCTTAGTGACAATCATCATCATCTTTTTTTTTTTAAGTTCTACCATTTTCATGTTCGAGTGTATAGTCACCTCATTCGTAGGTACGGTATCTCCACCCCATCAGTGTGTTTACTCATATTGGATTACATGTCTTAAGCTCCTCTCATTCTGAGGTGTTCTTATCACTTTCATCTTGAAGATTACCTAGCCACGGCAAGGGAGCATACGGCTAATGCGTTAAAAACTATTGATTTTATGGAGAAGCATATTGTTGCTCGTCGTGTTGAGCTGGCTATGCTTGGTACTGCGAGACCTATTTATCATGTTACTATTATGCATTGTGTAAGCTCATGTGAAGGAGCACTCTTGAATCTAGCTTTGTTTAAGCCTTTGCGAAAAAAAAGATGTTTATCTAAAGTGCATGTTGTTTGGTACTCTGTGAGTAAAGGTATCATCGGATGAATCATGTTATTCCCTGCTTCAAGGAATTTTAGTATCTTTGCATATGTCCTTCATATTGGCATTTCACTGGTCATTTGAGGTGTATATTTGAGAAAGCTCAGTTTCCCATCGTGTTTTTTTTAAGAATTCTAGGCCCCTCGTCGTGACATGTTGAGGTTCTTCCCCTGGTTGTACAGGGGTGTATGTATAAGTAAGGTTTAGGGTCTCCCCCTCCTTTTTTTTTGAAGAATTTTGTTATGCTCATGTTATGGCGTTTAGTATTATATTTTAGATACTGGTATGACGTAGCGTTTGACATCATCTTGTTCGCTCTGTGAAGATGTTTACTCATCTTAGAGTATACTTTCCCATCTAAGGGTATCATCTCATCCGAGAGCATTCGCTCATCTTAGATCATTTTCCATCTTAAAGCTTTCACCCATCTTAGGGCATTCACTCATCTTAGAGCATTCGCCCATCTTAAGGCATTCACTCATCTTAGAGAATTCTCTCGTGGTAGAGCATTCTCTCGCCGTAGAGAATTCACTCTCTGAGAGCATTAACTCGTCGTAGAGCATTCTCTCGTCGTAGAGCATTCACTTGTCGTAGATCATTCACTCTTCGTAGAGCATTCACTCGTCGTAGAGCATTCACTCGTCGTAGAGAATTCTCTCGTCGTAGAGCATTCACTCGTCTTAGAGCATTCACTCACCGTAGAGCCTTCACTCGTCTTAGATCATTCACTCGTCGTAGAGCATTCACCCATCTTAGGGCATTCACTCTTCTTAGAGCATTCACCCATCTTAGGGTATTCACCCATCTTAGAGCATTCACCCGTCTTAGGGATTTTACCTATGGATCATAATCGAAACTAACATAAGATTATATTGTGCCAAAAGAAATTGCTTTATTTATGAGATTAAAGTTCTTACATATAGGAGATATTTGGACGACTTCTATTGAAGTTGACGTTGATCTTTCCTCCTATCAAGTTTTCGTCCCACCTCTCCATTTTGTACGTTGTGTGGCCTTTATCCTTGTCACTCTGTTCATGGGTGGGCATAGCACTTGGTGTTGTCAGAAATTGGTTTCCCATTAGCATCAACCTCACCTTTCCCCATACGATTATGAAAGCTCCATCTTAGTGATGTACACTCCTTAGTTGGGTGTTCCACTTTCCTATGGAAAAAACAATAGTCCGCATGTCGTTTATCCTGATCGGTAGATTCATTCGGTGGTGGTGGTAATTTGATATCATTATTTTGAATCCATTCCTTTACTGCATCGAGTGCTACCTCCAACACACATGGAAATTCTGGTGGTTCTTCTCTCTCCATGTTTGTACTTGAATTGTGTTTGATGCGTCTATTGTCATTTTTGTTGAATGGGCATCTCCTTCGAGTCCCTTTATACTTTTTATAGGGGTCAATATAGGGCCACACCTTTGGCTGCCACACCTTTGGCTCAATGTTGGCTTCCTTTGCTATGCTATCAGCTCGCGAACCTATCTCCTCTAGTTCAACAACAATAGTGATGTCTGCGTTTTCCAATTTCATTCGTATGTTCTTAGGTAGTGTTGCAGTGCAGAGTCGCACTAACTCCTTCTCTGGGATCCGTGTGTTATACTTCAAGTATTCCGTTCGGAAACGCTTGAAAAACGACTTAATTTGTTCCCATGTTCTGTATTGAACTGTTGGCAAAGTAAGTGTTGAAATTTGGGTTTGTTTAGAGTGAAATCTTTGCATAAATGCATGTTGCATGGCCTCCGATGTCTTGGCTTTGCTCCTTGGAAACGTGATGAACCACTTGAGGGAATCACCTGTTAACGATTTGTCAAATTCTTGTATACATACATCTGCATGCATCTTGTACTTCTTTGATATTATTGTGAAGCGAAGCAGATATTCCGTAGCATTACTAGATCCATCAAATAAGTGAAGTTTAACAGACCTGGCAGGTACTGATATTGGCCTCCTGCATACTTCTCGTGTGAGAGGTAACTGGATGTTGTAAACACCAAGTTATGTATCAAGGATATCACCTTCTTCGATGTACTTAGCTGTTTGTGTATCTTCGTGAAGAATTTATGTGTACTCAGTATACTCACTTTGGAGAGGTGGCTGAGGTATGTATGGGTGGTCATGCGGTTGAGTCCCCCTTTGGTCAGGTTCTCGTGGGGTATGTTGGAGTGCATGCAAGATGTGCTCCCCTTGTAGATTTTCTAGTGAATGATATTTTTCATCCCCTAGATGTGTGACTTGGTAGTGTAGCCTTTTACCACCTTGACCATATCCTTCACTTAGCAGCCCTTGTATAGTGGGTACTGGCACACGTAATGTTTCTAAACTATATGGCAACTCCAGTATGTCTTGGGTGAACGACGACTGCATTGTAAAGGATCTAGATGATGCTTGCAAATCATATCTATCTTCGATGTACTTAGCCATCTTCAACTCGTCCATAGCATAGTCTTGGCTAGTGATACCGTATGGTATATAATGTTGCTCTTGTGAGACGTGTCCATCTTGGTGATGAGTTGGTGAATGCTTTCCATCGTGGACTTGTCGTGTGTCTCTACGTTGTTGAAAATCCTCACCTTGTTTGTCGTCTTCTCCATGTGATCCTTCGTTTGGAGGTGATGGAGTCAATACAAGGATGTGTGCCACCAACTCAATGTGATGTCGTTCAACCTCTTTAAAATCTAACAATGCTTGTTGTAACTCCAGGAGTACCACTCTGTCCGCGGGATCAGTTTGTGGAATCTCCCCACTGTCAGGATATACAGGTTGATGTGTATATTCCATTGTCAGTGTCCTATTTCTGGGATCAGACCCCAGTAGAAGTCGTCAAATGAAAATAGTATTAATTTCAGAGGGGGGGAAAACCCAGGTAATACAAATGTAGAAAATGAGTATTACTCTGATCCAGAAAATAGTACATCGCTAAATTACACAGAAAAAAAACCCTCTTTCAGTCTCCCTGAATGAGTATTTATAGTATCCTTAAATTCTCCGACATCGTACACGTGTATGGTTTTGTCTTCTTCGTCATTTCGGTACGTCAAGCCCGTACACGTGTCCTTGATGACTCTTTCTTTCCCTTACACTCACTTTTCAGATACTGGGCATCCCTCTGGGGTCCACCCTGCTGATGTGTATTCTTCTTCTCACAACTATCTTGTCCTAGGTTGGCATCATATCTCGACCTCTGTACGCTACAACGCTCGTCACAACCACTTGATATTTTTCTACTCTTCCATGTGATCAAGGGTCACCCATACGACAACCTCTCCTACCTTTTCTCTCTCTCTCTCCTACCACTTTCTTCTTTTTCTTTCTCTTTCCTCTCTCTTCTTCTTTCCTCTCTCTTCTCCTTCTTTTTCTCTTTTCCGCGTGAAGGCTTTTTTTTTACTCTTCTGCGTGATCAAGGGTCGCCCATACGAAAACCTCTCCTACGACAACCTCTCCTACCTTTTTTTCTCTCTCTCTCCTACCACTTTCTTCTTTTTTATTTCTTCTTTCTCTGTCCTCTCTCTTCTTCTTTTCTCTTTCTTCTCATTACTTTCTTCTTTTCCATGTGAAGGCTTCCCCCTTCACGCGGACCACCTTCTCTTCCTCCCTTATCATCTCATCTACTTGCTACCCTCATAGGTCACCTATCATCACCTCTTCTATCTTCCTTCTTATTTTGTCTTGTTTCCCGTCGTGACCAAGGCTTGGCCACGTGGCTGCCACTTTTACTTCCTTTTATCTGTTCATTTCCTCAGTTCACTATCTTTTTCTTGGTGTCTGGGTTCATTCTAGGGTGAAATCCATATTTTATCCTTATCCTAATTTTGGGGTGTCTACATTTAGTATTGTAACTCCTGCATTTGCATTAGTGTCATGTTCAATCTTAGTTTGTATATTGTAGCATTTTGCAGTTGCTTTTTTGTTTGTAATATAATCTGAATTTTCTTTTCTTGTGTTTTCTTCATGTTACTGCCTTCTACTTTTAGTGCATTTGTATCTATCTAATCTTGTTACTACCATACATTTGTTGTGCCTCTGATTTTATTTGAGGTGTTTTATCTACCTAATTAAGCATGTCTGGTGTTGATATTGTCTCTGGCATTAATATGATATCCCTTGGTCGATTCAGAAAAGTGATTACAATCTGTTTTTATTGTCAGTGATTGATTATTTGCTTCTTATATATCCTCTGTAATCTGTTTTCTTTTTTTGTTTGCTCAGTTTCTTTGAAAATAACCCTTATTAGTGCGAAGCTCTTGTTGCAACTCTTCTCTGCATTAGCCTAGTGACTTTTGCTCTACTTAAGGCTCCTTTGTCCTCTGTTATCTGGTGATTTGTTGAGCTTATTATATTGCAGTTCATTCATCCTTAGATTGTATCTCTGACTTGTGTATGATATTTGTGGCAGTGATTCAATTCTTGATATTTGCTGGTTTAACTCAACGCTCCTATTGATATTGTATCTTGATTTTCATTCTCCTCTTATCTGAGTTAATTTTGCTGGTACTTCTTCTCTTTTTGTGAAGTCTTATCTGCAGACATCTTGTGCATTAGTCCTATGTCTACAACTACCTATAGTTATAGTAATTCTCTTCAGAAATTCTTAGCCTGTTTTCTCTGAATCTTGTTTCCTGGTTCTCTTTGTGTCTAGCAGTGCCTAGCTGGTCACTATCTTGTTTTATCCCTGTTAGCTTCAGGCCGATAATAATTCTCTTCACCCCTTTTTAGCCTATAATTTCTTGTTTTCCTGCATCTTTTTGTTTCCGACCGATAATAGTTCTCTTCACCCCTTTTAGTTGCTTGAGTCTTTTGTTTTGGTTCTCAGGTTGTATCCTATATTTTCCTGTCTTGGGATTATCTGGTTTAGGTTTTTGATGACTTATAGTTCTGAAATCTTTATTGGACTTTTTGTGTTGTTCCCTCTGCTCAGCTTAAATTCTATTTTCTCTTCTACTCTTATTAATTGAAACCCAGTTTGGTTAAGGGCCTATTCGTCTTATAATCTTCAGTTTCTCAGGGCTATTTGGAACAAGATAGAACAAAATTATTCGACATTATAGCCTGCAACTAATTCAGTGTCCGCTTCTGGGAGATCAAACGGAGCTCGATTATGAAATTAGATACTTGATGTAGATATATAGTATCATTCAAATAAATACAGATCAAGATCGTAGAAACATAAGCTTGTGAAATAGCTACTCCCCCCGCTAACTAGAGATCATTTAAAATTTCTGTGTCAATTTCATAATCCTAATATTGTATTTCTGTCCAGAGAAGTGTTGTTACCATTTTGATCAGAGCTAACTGTTCTCTAGTATTAGCAAGCTAGTTTTCTAGTATTAGCAAGTTTACTAGTGAACACATAAGCTGTGGAACTAATTCGGCACTTACTACCACCCATTAAGTAGGTGTTAATTTTATAACTCATGGTGATCCGTGCTACACACCTCCAGCTAAATTTAGGGGGGACAAAACTCCGACAAGATTTGCTTACTCATATTCAGGATACAGAATTGTTTTCCAAAAAAAGCTTTTAAAGAAGCACTTTCGCTTCATGCTACCGAGTCCTTTTTTTTTTGTTTCAACCGGTGTTTCGAAAAGCTACCTACCGTATAATCATACTACCGAGCAGAACTTTAAATTAGTGATAATTCACACAGCTTTTCTTAACATTCCTATAAAACGGAACACAGAGGGAATGGTCCTGCGTGTAAACACACGTTTCACCTCCACATTCTAAACAGTGTTCTATGACCAACTAGTAATTAGTAAATTGTGCTTTGCATCTGATATTCGTTCAATTGTATAAAGATAAATAACACAACTGACAAGTAGTTAACAGTCCATGCAGATGTAGGTGCACAGAAGATCAACTCAGTAAAGTCACACTAGCTAAAGAGCACAATCTCGTCCTTCCACCAACTCTTTAATTTGTATGCGACAGATGACCCATCTTCGATCACAGATTCATAATTATAGCTAGCATTAGAAATTGCCTCTTCCACATAAAATACAATCAGCGAACAGTACAAAATAAGTTACATTATCAATCCATCATCCAAATGACCTTCTGACTATTCGTGAAACTTGTGATCATTCACTTCACATTTCCCCACTGATATTTTACTTTAACAGTTTCTTCTTCCACATTATGACTCTCGAGGGCCGTCAAACAACTGAGGCTTCCTCAAATTCCAATGAAGGCCCTCATGAATACTACGTAAGAAGTCAGTGGTGGAATCAGCTTGGCATGCCGTTGGTACTGGCCAAGGTGCCATGCTGCACACATGTGCATCCCCCGCTGCTAACTGTTTTCTGTCTCTGCCATCAAATGACACCCGAAGTGTAACATGCTCTGGCAATATCAGAGGCCTAAATGATAAGGAGTGTGGACAGATGGTGTAAAGAGGATGCCAGGGACCTGCACAATGAAATGGAGAAATCTATAAATTTAACCTTTAGGTTACAAACTCTTAGCTAGATTGAATGATCTTAGGAACAACAAGTGCACAAAATAAAAATAAAATAGAAGAAGGAACAACAAGTGCAAATGAAATCAAGTAAAAAAAGAATGAGAGTAAGTAATATGCCTGTGGATGAACCATCGATCCTCCTGCTGCTAATGAATATGCAGTGCTGCCAGATGTTGTTGGTATGATCAATCCATCCCCTTGAACACACGTTACAAAGGAGGAGTCGCAATAGCATTCGAGATTTGTAAGGTAAGAAGAAATTCCACGATCAATTGTCACTTCATTCAGGACAAGAATAGGTTCTTCAGTTTCTAATTCATCTTTAGCTCCATCTCTAATAACAAAGCACTGCAGCCTGTAGCGTAATGTGATACTAATGGGTCCTCTTAGGATGGCATCAAGGTACTCTCTGTAATTTTCACTATCTAAATGAAAATTAAAGATCACTGTCGAGTATATATAAACAGTAAGTCTACTCAAAGATCTAATGATATAACATACCTGCATAGAGCAATGTAAATTACTACTGCATAATGAATAACTGAACAATTAACGATTCAAGTGTTTGAATGATATCTTCCATCAACAAATAAGTGTCTGAGTGGTATCTAACCACCTAGTAGTCTAAATGATAAGTGATCCGCAGATTAATTCCTCATTATTTAATTGATGTGAAACCTTTGATCAAATCAAGGGAATTATCTAACCGAGGATCATTTCACACAAGGATTCCATCATTCTCAAATTACAGTTTATAACCGCACAGACACGGCGGGACTTCCAGTTGTATACGTCCAGGTCATAGATGAAGTAGAGGTCAAATCCCTGAATCAACTTTTTCATGGTGAATATGATAATGTTCAATCACAAAGGCAAACAAAAAAGTCATTGTGCGACACAAATAGTGTGAATCATCTACATTTAAATGCAATGACATGAAGTTGCAAACAATTTGTTACATCTACAAGCTCCAAAGCAAATGATATAAAAAGGGAAATTACTAAAAAGAAATATTGTTTATATGCATTAGAATAAACATAGAACAGTTCAATAAGATAATCAAACCGAATAAGAGGATACGGAAAGGAGTCATAAAGCCCAGAGACCAAAGGGAAAATGGGACAACAGGAGGAACTGGTCCTTCGAACATCGATGCTGCCTATACATGAGTCAAAATGTGAGTGATATTTAAGGTTTGAGTTCAAATGTCACAAAATAACAAGAAGGCTGGCACAAATTAGAATGAAGATTGGATTGGTAATTAGTATAACTATAGTCAAAGTGCAATGAAGCTTGAAGTAGAAGATATTTTTTCCAGTGATCACTTCAAACAATCCCAAATTATGTTAACAGAATAGAAACTAAATTTCACTAAAAATGGTATCTATAACTAAGATGGCAACAGCACTCAAGGCATGCATCCTGTACAACTAGCTTGTGGCCACGCAACCAGCAATGCTTCCTTTTTATTACCCACAAAATGTGTGGAATATAAATTACCTAAGGTTGATGCACAGCAAAAAGGAAGCTTCTCCAGGAAGCAAGTTGCGAACAAGGATTTCATCTATGAGAAGTTTATTAAAATTGAAGACTACTAATTACAATAATCACTTCTCTCCAAAATAATGATACATCAACATTTACAGTTTCTTGATTGAAGCTTGTAGAACATGTATCTCCTGTTAACCGTAAGTAAAGATGACAGATACATACCCAAAGAACAGTTCCATCTCCACCAAGAGTTACAACTAGATCAATTTTTGTGTGAAGCAACAATATTTCCTTATCTGTAATGCAAACAACACAGAAGTTATTCATAAAGAAGAAAGACCATCACTGGTAATGAGTGGAGGTCATCGAATAGACAATATGTGCATACCAGGATTCTCTGAAATCCATAAATCTGAATAAGAAGACTACTTCAATGATTTTTCAAACACTGATACTCCGTTTCTGTTATGCCAGCCCACAAAGCAACTAGCCTCTTAGACAGAGCATATGACATCACAGGTCTTATTTAACTAAACAGTATTTAATAATAGGGGCAAACACAGAAATTACAACAAACGAGCAAGGGAAATCCATGAAAAGGCTCAAAAGGCTGGGGTAAAAATTGCATCGGGACATACTTTTTTGCACCCAATACCATAAATCACATTAGAGAGCCGGCTAGAATAGACTCTTGTTTTGCTCATGCTTCAAAATGCCAAACAATTAGGTGTACTCTCGGCAAATAGTTAGGCAACGAGGATCTTCATATTTGCAGGGAAATTTGTTTCCTAAACTTACCTAGAGCTACTAAACACTCATTTTCCGAAATATATGTTTTAGGTGAGATAGAGAGGTGTATAAGTAATACCCTACTCATTTGGTCCCCAAAGTACTAGAGGGGAATCCAGGTCATCAATCCAGGCATGACACTACCTATTCATGACTGGTTGTCTGGTTGAACGTTAGAAGACTATTTTCATAATGCAGCACACACGTAACATGTCGACTCTAAACCTGAACAGGATTTAACAAAAGATGTGAAGCTATTAACATCTAACAGAACATAATAAATATCAAAAAGTAGCATGGTTTCTACGGAGCTTCAGTAATTCGTTAAGAATCATATGTCTTACCACCTTCCCAAGTCTGTACGAAATTGAAGTACAATGATTCTGTGAGAAGTTCAGATCTCACCCGGGGTTCCACAATTATGTTTATTTTCTTCTGATCTTTCAGCCATCTACGCAAATAAAGTAATTAAGATATAGTTAGCTTTCGCAGCACAATATGTAAAAGGTCATCAGAGAAAAATAATGATTCAATCGTACAATTGGCATGCCTAGGGACCTGATTCAACAAATCACAAGATAACGATTCCTTTTTCACTGAGAAATTGAAACACGGATCAAAAGCATGCATGCAAAAATTGTTATTTGGTGTACACTATCTGTAGAAGAATTAGTTCCTTGAAGATTTCTCTTTCAGTTACAAGCTTCAGAAACCCATCGAGTTTTTCATGTGTGTGAGAGAGAGAGGTGATCTTCGTTGTAACTTCGACATGGGTTTCATTTCTAGCCTATCCCAACTTGTTTGGGACTAAAGGCTTGGTTGTTTTTGTTGTTGTTTGAGAGAGAGAGGTGATCTTCGTTGTAATTCTAAACCAAGGTAAATTTGAAAGGCTACTGATGCATTTATACACAATCTCCAAATCAAATAATAAATTCCAAACAATCAAGTATTTACTCAAAACCTATCTCAAGCATTACATGTGCAACAATTACTAGAAGAAAATGCTCCTAAACTTTTAAAGGCAGTAACTCTGGATAGTTTTCATCCACACCTGACCATTTCTGCACAAAGAATTCGAACGGTAGTTGAATTTGGCTTCGTCAAAATAAACACAATCTGTGGTTGTGATTCCCACCTCAAGGAAATCTGTGTCCAAAGGAGGAGTGTATTACCAAAGCTACCAAAATAGCACCACAGAGGTCAGTAACTTCTGCCAAGATTGCAAAGGCAACTTTCTGGATCCTAGAGGGTGATGAATTACAAGACCAACCATAAGAATCTGGGTAACATACAGTAAGTTCACACACATAGTGATGGGAATGATGGCAAAAATGACTACTTAGAGTATAAACCTGTAGTGCCAATACCTGCTTACTGCTGCGTACTGCAGTTGTTATATTCCCTCTTTCAAAAGAGACGATATCATGCTTGTGTTGGCCACTGCCATTGCACCCCCATGAAAGTCGAAATGATGCCTGCACACAGGAAAATGCAGTTTTAGTTCCAGAAACGACATCAAATAACTTATAGCTATCTATTGCGAGAAAGAATTGATGCCCATGTTGTCATGTACATATATACATTAGCGATAAGAAGAATTATTTAATAGTCAAGAAATTTCTAAGGAAAGTAATAAATTACAACTCGGTTCTCTTTAAAAGAAACAAACATTTACAAACACATAACTCAGAAACATATAAAATGAAGTAACTGCAAAAAGAATGGTGAAAGGCTGGGAGAATAAAGATGATAACATTGAAAAATGCACAAAATCGGAGAGGTAATAACTGAACCACTTGTGCAACATTGAAATGCAGACGTGTCTACCTTTCTCCTCATCCTACTATGGATTGACTTAGAATCGGAATCTGTTTCTCCATCCCGCAGAACTTCGTGGGAGCATCCATCCCTCCCACAGCATTTTTCTGCTTTGTCATTAGCTAGGCTCTCCAACGAACACTGATCCGTTAAGTTCTCTGTATTTTTTCCTTTACAATCGTAATGACCTTCTGGGGATGGCAATTCTGTAAACAAACCAGCGCGGGTATAAGTGAATAAGATGGTTAAGGACAAAATAACAGGAAGTTACGATACTGGATAACTGCACTATATAAACATAACATGAGATCAATGTTTCTCCGCGTAACACCACATCATACTTTTTATGCTCCTGTTGCAGATTCCGAGTTCTCTCTAGTTCATATTTTCGCTTCCATTCAGCTGCCTCGGCTTTGGCAGAAGCTTTTCGTTCAGCAACCCGTCTTAGGGCCTTCGCAACAGCTGACAATTTGTGTAAAAAATGTAAGCAACAAATTGCAAGAATGATAACTAGATGAAGCATAGGGCTTAGACAACAGAGGACAGACATAACTTAAGGAACAACAAGCGAATTAGTTTTCTCCCCTGATATTTAACTATCAGAAAATCTATCATTAAATCAAAGGAAAGGACGAAAAGCTAGTGTAAAGGTAACCGGAAGAAATCCAACCCCATCTCCATCTCTGTCTTTATGGGGACTTTGTGCAGTAGTCTGAGACTTACACACTGCAAGTAATGGACTCGTCATAACTACTAGATTCCACTCACTTGGTACAGAGAGCTACCATGTATTTTTACTGTTCCAGAAACAGAAGAAAGCATGTATGGGACTCGTCATATAGGACCACCTAAACAATATGAGAAATTATTTCTCTGTATAGTATAATAAGCTACCTTCTCATTTGTTTCTACATCCTAGTTAAGAAAACCTATGAACCTTCAAGAACAGCGTTTCATGTTTGAAACAATTCTTAGCATTTGGGCTATCAAAAGAAAGATATGTATCTATGTAACAATGTGGACAAGTACTCATCAAAGGGAAACATAATCTTACTTCTTAAAGTTTCAGAAAACTCAACAGGATGATCATCAACTCCCTTGACAACTGATTGTTGGAGGCAGTCCAACACTGCCTTTGCTGAAGCAAGTGTAGAATGTGACTCCGTTAATCCACTAGCTGTCTGAGACCTCGTAGTATTAAGGGTTCCCTGTCCAAAGAAACACTCTCATTATAACTTCCCAAAGACATGGGGGATAAATTGACATATCAAGTCAGTAGTCATCCAACTGAAATATTCTTTACTGACTTCATTGTTGCTTATGCTTACAGATAACAGATAGAGATAATCAAAAACGAGAAATTACGAAGAATACAAGCCAATTTGATCTTATGATAGATCCATTCAAAATATCTTTGAACGGGCAAATGATAACCCGGCATCCCTTCATATGCTCTAACTATGAAAGGACTCAAAGCCAGCATCTCTTATTAAATATTATGAGGTTAATTACTTCAAATACAGCTAAAATTATCTACAAGTAACAGCATTCTCAATTTCACATTTAAAACAAAGTCTTAAAAATGGGAATTTACAAAATGCATATCATTTTTACCACAACCACTCGTTAGATTTGTGAGTACGCGGGATGATGGCTTCAAGATGTAATTCTTTAATGCATAAGAACATGCATGCAACTATCAATAGCTACAGATGATGAATACGCCAAGTTCTTTAGTAATGTGAAGGAAATTAAACTATATCACTGTGATATTTTTAGAGTGATAGATGCAGAATCTATCGAAAAATCAGTAACGATTCTTAAAACAAAAAATATTGGACCAAATCCTCCAAAAGCCCAGACAAATATTCATATGATCATTTTTTTCCTTTTCTCTTTATGTAAAGTTCATCATAGAGAGATCTCATATGATAATATGTGATGTAAAAACAGGTTGATCATTGAAACTGAAGGAAACTTAAAAATCCGAAGAAGAGTTACTACAGACTGAATTGCCACTTTACACAAACCAATAGCATATTCACAGTAGAAAAAATAACAATTATTTCACTGTACAAGTGACATCATAACTTCCCACGGATTTAGCTCTGATTTCTTACCAATATTAGCAATTACCAAAACCAAAACGGAAACATTTTTTTGACAGAAAAATAATTAGATAATAGGATGCGATAATTGTCATTGCTGAAAGTACTATCTCAGGAAATAGATTTAGGAACATTTACATAGTCAAAACTCAAGAGACACGACATAATCGATGAGAATTGTGCAAAATTGCATCTACATTGAGTTATGAAACTAAAATCTATGAAACAATTGAAGTTCAAAAAAAAAAATGAAACAGCAAAACTAATAAGTTTATGGCCCCACAGCTAATGTTAACAAAAAAAAATACTTCGATTATACTGAAACTCTAGCTCGAATTGAACTCTTTTCAAGGCTATTCCAATCAGTCAAATATATGTAAATTGGAAAGCAATCGTAAGGCATTACACTCTTGTATCATTTCTCAAATATTTCAATAGAAATTCAACCTATTCTTTCAAAATAAAAAACAATTCTAGCGATTTATACTGGACATGCAAACTAAAAGAATTTCGAACTTGGAAATACAAAATTCAGTCAACACGGTACGACGGAAAGAAATTAAATAGAGAGAGGTACATACATCTGAATCGAATTCTTGACGAGACATGGAGAAGAAGGATAAGAAAGATCTCCAAGCCCTCTAAAATTTGTACCGGTGGAGATGAACAAGAACGACAGCTAGAGAAAAATGGTTGGGAGTTTAATAAACTCATTGAGAAAGAAGAATAAGAAAACAAGGTTTTCTAACAAGGTTTTCTATGGGAAAGGACATAGTTTTGCCTTCAAGCTCTGTTTCCACCTCCTCTAGACTTTTGTCGCAAGATCATGAACCAAAGTCTGCTACTCTTTCTATCAGTGAGGCCCAAATAGATTCTCAAATTGTTTTTAACAAGCTACTGGATATCTCTGATCATCACTTGATGAGATCGATGTGTAGGAATTTTTTGGAGAATGTAAATTCTCAAAAAGAGATGGAAAGGTCTCTCATTGAGGATGATGATGGTTTGAGAGATTTCGATCCTGATAAACAAATTGATGCTGTTAAATGTTCGTACCAGGACGAAATGAGGATTTTAAGGGTGACTAATATCTTTCGGGATTCTTGTTTGAGGTTTCTAAATGGTTTCTTGGTTGAGCTTGTATTTGGAGTTTTTTATTTTTTTAGGAGGTTTCAGAATTGATCATTCGTGGACTTGTTTTTTTTTTCTTTTTTTCATTTATTTTTTTCTCTTTTACAACTTTGGTGTCACTCTTGGTTACATCTTTTTCTATTTAAATTTTGAAGCCTGATATAGGGGCTCTAACATCAATAGAGGGGCTCCAATAATAAGACGAAATAGGGATACTATGAAGTAAAACTCAAAAACCCCTTATCCATAATATTTTCACAATACCCAAATCACCCTTTATTAATATGTTAATTACTTTAAATAGTGAAAATTTAATTAAATTAATCATGGTTAATTAAACTTAATCTTTGACTAACACAAATTGAAATCAATTTTTTTTTTTTTGATTTGTGATTTGGGGATGAAAAACTAGATGAAATGTGAGAAAAAAATTTCGTTTTTTTTTTAAACCCTAGTTTTTGATTTAATCAACCATAGTAACCATTTAGATCTTTCTAGATTAAAATCTTGATCATTTTATGGCTCAAATTAGATGAAATCACGAATTGAAAGTTTGATTTTGTGTGATTCAGAGACAGTTACGGTTGGGTTTCATTACGAACCCAACCGTAACACCGAAGAACACCTTCAGTTACGGTTGGGTTTTGACTCCAAACCCAACCGTAACCTCAAGAACACTATGAACACCCTTTGAACACATAGTTACGGTTGGGTTTGGCTTAAAACCCAACCGTAACTCATCCTTTTTAGCATTGATTTTTGAGGTCAAATTTGAGTTTTAAAATCCAAATTTTGAAGTTATTCAACCATTTTAACTAGATTGTAGGTAAATTGGGTCATTCAAACACACAAAAACCGAAAAATCAACAAATTAGAGATTCCAAATTTTGAGTTATCAGTAGAATTTACGGTTGGGTTTTGGCTAAAAACCCAACCGTAACTAATTATGTTAGTTGCATGTTTCATGATATAGTTACGATTGGGTTTTGCATTAAAACCCAACTGTAACTAATCTTTAAACCCCAATTGTAAAATTATATAAATAAATTTTGAGATTTTTTCATTTCTATCTTGTAGAGAATTGAAAGACGAATCTAACCCAAAAAAAATGAGGTCAATCGGACATCGTATGAAGGAGTTATGATCAAAACGGTGAATTTTTTTTTT
>JAJJMC010033691.1:3045465-3065414 GCA_023531435.1 Papaver californicum | reverse complement strand
AACCCAACCGTAATTCTTCCTGGATACAAATAAAAATGTCACCGTTTTGATCATAACTCCTTCATACGATGTCCGATTGACCTCATTTTTTTTGGGTTAGCTCCGTATTTCAATTCTCTACAAGATAGAAATGAAAAAAATCTCAAAATATATTTATCTAATTTTACAATTGGGGTTTGAAGATTAGTTACGGTTGGGTTTCAAGGCAAAACCTAACCGTAAATTTTAATTGAATCTTCATCTCCTACATTTGAAGTTACGGTTGGGTTTGATTGAAAACCCAACCGTAAATCTGGGCAAAAATGGTGTTCTTCGGTGTTCTTGGTGTTACGGTTGGGTTCGGCATGAAACCCAACCGTAAGTTTCTCTGAACAACAAAAAATCAATCTTTCAAATCGTGATTTCATCAAATTAGTTAGTGTAATTTAGTTTTATCCGGATTGTCATCACTACTACTTTCTACACATTTATTAGTATTCTTCATCACGAAATTAGGATTTAATCGGCGATAAAATTTTGATTCGATTGAGAAATTTGATTAAAATGGAGAAGGAGAAGATATGGAGGAGATGGAAAATTTTTAATTAAAGGATAAATTTGTCTTTTTTTTATTAGGTAAAGGGTAAAATGGACATTTAACTTTACCCCTAGGACATCCCTTATCGTAAAATTGGGTCACCTTGGCTCAACTAGGAGCCCCTCTATTGATGTGGGAGCCCCTATATCAGGCTTCTAAATTTTTCCTTTTTGCGTCAAAAAAAAAGTTGGTAGGCAGGTGCAGTAATAATATTTTTCGGAAGGGTTAACTTCTTCTTCTTTTTTTCAAAGAATACTGCTGTTAACGTGCACGGCTCCCGCAGGAGATAGGATGTATAAAATCTTATACTTTCAAGGCTTATACTTTCAATAGAGAGGTTTTCCTAGGTTTTAAGGTGACAAAATAATTGGTTAGGAATATTCTATTAGAATCGTATGTAAAAAATCTAAATTATCATTTTACTATTACACCTAAACTAGTAAAATAAAAACCCTAACTCATCTAATTCATTTCATCTTCTTCTTTTACATGAACCCAACAGTCATCTTCCTTCTCCCCAATTTATTTTTTTCATCGTAATTTCTCGTCTTCGATTAATCGTCGATTCAAAAATCAAGTCGATTAAACTTGTTAGAAAAAATGAAGAATCATACTAAATATATAGAAGGTAATAATGATGGCAATCAACAACAATCAAACCAACCTAATCAAGAGATTAAAGAAGAAATATGTGGTGAAGGCGTTGAAACTCCCCAACCACAACGCATGGTATATGCGAGGTATGATTCGACAAGAACCCATGTTATTTTTCTCGTTTTTGTAATTGAAATGTGTTTGCTCGATTGATTTCAAAAATAATTTTAGGTTTTCAAAAATTTTACGGTTGGTTTTTGTTAACATTCCAACCGTAAACACATACTTTGAAGAACTTACAGTTGGTGTTTCAAACGTAACTGGGTTTTCATTGAATTTACATTTATTTTTTTCCAAATTCCAACCGTAACTTTACATAATGAAGATGAAGATGACATTTTACAGTTGGGTTCGATTCTCAATTCCTAACCGTATAAATCACTGAAGGCTAAATTTTTTTGATCTTTTACGTTTGGTTTTTATCAACTGTAATTGTATTTTACGGTTAGTTTCGAATGTCTATTTCCAACCATAAATTTTCCTGGTAGCTCAATTAATTTTTGAGGATTTTTTACTTTTAGATTTTTCGAACCGTAATATTATTTACATTTAGTTTCAAAGTCAAAATTCAACCATAGTTTTAATTACGTTCGGTTTCGACTGGTATAAACCAACCATAAAATATCAAATGAGTTTTCTTTTTTCCTTTTTTTATTGATTATTTTTTAAATTACCTAACTTGTGAGTTTAATTTTATTGTTTGTATGTTGTAGGAATAAGAATAGAGCAAAACCCAAGACCAATAGGGGTAATAACTTAACACCAATTGAGCACACTCTCACCCCTCGCCACGATGTTCATTTAGGGGTAGATAATACAGGCGTGAGAAAGAATGCTATGAAGAAGAAGAATATGGAGGTAAGTGGTGGCTCTAGACAAGTTGTACCACCTGAAGAGGAAGATAATGTTTTCCAATCATACATGCAAGACATCGGAGGTGGACAATTTCATCTACCGATGATAAGAGGAGGTACACTTGTGATTAGAGAACCACCACAAGAGCAAGAATCTGATGATGAAGAAAATACATACGGCGAATAATTTTTTGTTCAAGGAAAAGGTAAAGAAATTGTTGTTGTTTCGCCTCAACCTCAAGTGAAGGAAAGAAAGCCAGGAAGAAACCTTCACGGAAAGGCGAGCATATTCCCAAAGGCAAAGATGTGTTGTTGCCTAAGAAGAGGAATGTGCACTTTGGGGTGAGGCCCTAGATAAGTCTGCAATCCTATTTGGTTATCCACAATCATTGGCTGCCAAAGTTGTTGAGAGCAGGGTAATAATCTACAAACTTGACTTGTTTTGTTATGATTTTCTTTGTTTGACTTCAAATTATAATTTGTTGGTACGATTTTGATTAAAAAATTGTTTTAATTCTTTGTAGGATCATACAACCACCGTGAAAAAATTGGTTCGTCAAAGGGCTAAACATTGGTCGTTAGGTGAAGAATGTGATGTCGTTCGTACTCTATTAATGGATACAGGGTTATGGCCTGGAATTTTAAATTCCATGTTGGAATATGATAGTGTTTTTTACTCAGCCTTCATGGAACGATATTGGCCTAAAACCGATAAGTTTCATCTCTCATTCGACGAGATGACAATAACGTCGGATGATGTCACATAAATTTTTGACTTAGAAGTCAAAGGAAAAGTTGTTTATGAAGATTTTAACAACAACATGAGTTGGAGTGATCTTTATATCCTTGTTGAAGACACCTTTGGATGGGGTAAAGGAATGTGAGTTGGAGTTTCAACAGGCTGCCGGAGATAAACCGGATGAAGCAATGAAGAAAGGTTTGGGTATGACCAAGAAGATATTGTTGCATAGACTAAGGGATAAGTTTGGAGGAACTGAGATGAAGGAACGGGTAGGGCAGGTGATAAACGGAACTACAACTTTGCGTATAGCAAGAGCGTACCTGTTGTACCTGTTTGGTACCTTATTCTTCCCTGATAACTCGGGAAATAGGGTGAACGCCCATTTTCTACAATAGTTGAAGGATCTCCAGACGACACATGAGTATTCATGGGGCACTGCTACCCTCTCTTATTTTCTCTACAACCTTACAAAAGCCTTGATGGTTGGAGCTACTAAAATTGTTGGGGATACTGGTATTCTTCAGGTAATTTTTATGGTTAATCTCAATGTTTGTTTATATTTTTTATAAATTCTCTTATATATATTTGATATCTTCATAGGCATGGATCTATGAACACTTTTCGAGCATGGATTATAAGATAGAGTATAAAGATGATTTTACTGGTCCAACAGGAAAGAAATTCAGATTCAACGGTACTCAGTCACATGGGAAAGAAACCCAGATAGTAAAGAAGAGGATGGAAATTGATGCTTTCACCGTAGAAGATGTGGTGTTTGATCCTTATTTAAAATTTAACGAAGATACAAAAGAAGTTGAACGTGAATTTACTGACAACGGGTTTTTGTACCATCTGTTTGGGTTCGTAATGACCAACCCTCGTCGAACTCTCCGCCAATATGACTTTTTCCAAACCAAGGTAACAGTCGAAGCCTTTAAACTATCTGTTAATGGCTCCGTAATTGAAGGCTCCAGAATCATACTCAATTACACGCCAACTCCTTCGTTCGTTGTTTGGAACGACCGTCATAAACTGGAATACCAACTCCAATTGTAGGGACAAAAGAGGTCGTACAAGATTACTTGGGTTGGTATCACCATTTTGGTCATCCTTATGTTATCAACAATGATCCGGAAGCTATGAGAATTATTCAAAAGGGTAAAGGAAACAACACGGGTGGTCTATTTGATGTGGATAGGAAAAATCTATATTTCAATTTGGTACGTAAATTACTTATGTTATTTATGATTTTAAGATTTAGTACGAAAGACTCAACTAATATTTATTTTTATATGTAAATAGAAAAAAAAAAGACTTACATTGGCAGAGAGTATAACTCCATGCATAAGTAGAGGTGATGGGATTACGGTTGATCAACAAAGGACCCTGCAACACAAAATAAGGAAGTTTCATGAAACACACCCAGAGGACTCGGCGAGGAACTTAAAGAGGACTAGAGTCGATTCAAGGGGTGCGAGTACTACCCAAAGTCAACCGTAACCTAGTGATGAAGAGACACATGATGAATTCAAGGCTATGCAAGTTCGTGGTCATATTGGTCCTCGTACTAGTGGTCGTGGTAGCACGACCAAAAAAAGAGTTCATGGTGGTGCTCGTAATACCCGTGTTGAAGAATCTCCTCCATCTTCTCCTTAATTTTATGTTGAATATCAAAATTTGGTTGTTTGTGTGGGTGGATTTTAGCTTATTAGGATGAATTAATGTTTTAGTTTTAATTTAAACTTTAGTTTGTTCTTAGTTTATATTAGAGTTAATAGACAAATGTAGTTCAATTTAATTAGAATGATGAAGAAGTTTTTATTTAAAATTTATGTCGCTAAATTTAAAGTAAGAAATCATGATTTATCTAAAATTTCAAGTTGGCAATCAAACAAAAAGCATACTACATAATTTTTTACGGTTGGATTCGCAAGTCCAATACCAACTGGAAAACTGTAAATTCCAACATTTACAAACTTACGGTTAGTGTTGGAAAATTGCAAATTCCAACATTAACAGACTTATGTTGGTTTTGGTCTTGCGATTCCAACCGTAAATCTGATCTTCAATTTTATCCCAGATTTACGGTTGGTTTTGAAAACCCAAAACCAACTGTAAATAATCCTGGATACTCATTTCTGAATTTCCAAATGCTTAGGTTTTGTTTAGTTTTTGTATGAGTGAATGAATGAACCAATTTAAGTCAAATTTAGTTAGAATGAACGAATAAGCTTAAAATTTTAATTTATGTACACAAATTTGGAATAAAAAGAAATACAAAATACTGGATCCAGGATTATTTACGGTTGGTTTGGGACTTAAAAATACAACCGTAAATTTATGTAGTGTGTTTTCAGTTTTATCCCAGATTTACGGTTGGTTTTAAAAACCAAAAACCAACCGTAAATAATCCTGGATACTCATTTCTGAATTTCCAAATGCTAAGGTTTTGTTTAGTTTTTATATGAGTGAATGAACTAATTTAGGTCAAATTTAGTTACAAAGAATGAATAAGCTGAAAATTTTGATTTATGTACACAAATTTCGAATGAAATGAAAGACAAAAATACTGGATCCAGAATTATTTACTATAGGTTTGGGACTCAATAAATCAACCGTAAAAAAGACAGTAAAAATGAATTAGAAAAATTCAAATTTACGGTTGGTTTGGGACATAAAAAAACAAACGTAAACCTGGAAAATCATTTTTTGTCATTTTGGATGATTCATCTAATAAGAGACATAAAACATAAAAGTAATATAATACAATGTAATTCACATGAAATCTAGCAAATAAGCGTAAGAAAATGATACTCAAAACATGTAAATTATACATTTATCAAATTTCACTTTCCTTTTGCTAGTCCTCGAGTAAACTACAAATCTAAACTAACCTAAACTACAACAACTTCATTTTGTTGAGAATACGGTTACACTTAGCACGTGTAACAAGCCTTTAAACCCCTAGGTGTCCCTAGTGGATGAGTTATAGTCTCGTGAGGGTTTACAAGAGTTATACCCACAAAACCTATACTCCAACTTCCATAAATTCCAGAGCCATGCATCCAAAGAGCTACGAAGACATAAAGTTTCTGCACACTAATAATAAGAAGTTAGAAGTATCTAAGAACAAAATTCTCATGCTTAGCCCTTGAGTTAGGAGAAAACCACCATATGAAAGAATCCAACCTCAAGAGTGACTGAATGAACATTTTGCCTCACCAATAGGATTTTATAAAATTGACACTCAAAAGACGCACTTTATGGTTCTCTCATGTGTGTAGGCAGTAGTGAAGATAGAAATCCTACACACGTTGAATGATAGGAAGGAAAAGGAACCTTCCGAATCATGAAGATGTTATCCTATAGAGATGTGGGACGAAAAAGAATTTTTTTTATTTTTATGATGACCTCTAAAAAAGGAAATCAACCACTATGTAAGGATGGGAATGCTTACTTACCTTCTCATCCGATTCACAATCAGCACCACTCTTGCAGCATCCAATAGAAACGTCTTCAGTCTTTGGTCTTCAACTGTTGATGATGAACTCTTGAACTTCGTAGAACTTTGACAATTTGTAACTCTTTTTCTCAATTCCTTGTTTCTTAAAACTTCTTTATAAATTTCTTCTTCCCCGCGGCCTTATTGAATGAATACAAAAACAAACAAACAAACAATAAACAATTTTTATTATTTTTTTCAATTTTTTTTCATGAGAATGAAATTAATAGAATATAAAATGCAAAATAAAATACTATAAGCAATGAAACTATTATGGCCGTGGGATAAGGACTTTTCCATTTGATTCTCTACAACTTGTATTGTCTCGATAACATAAACTTTATTAACTCTCATCTTTTGATTTCCTTCACTCTTGTACATAAGTCTTCAACATGTATATATAATTTTACTCTTTGTCTTGTTGCTTCACTTGAATATGAAATTTTCTTTTTCTTGTACCGTTGCTTGTAAACCTTGAACGTCTTCAACTTTCCTTCAAATTTTTGATGCTCTGCTTGTTGATGGTGATGGTATTTTTATGGACCTGTTGTTGTCGAGAGAATGATTCCAAATGAAAACAAGACTACAAGATAGAGTTAGTAATTCTGATGACACCCTCATGATTGATGAAATAACACTCAAGAGATCAAAAAGTAATGATGAAATTGGTGCGAAGTTGGATAGTTCATCATTCTACCCGAAATTTACGCAGATGAAACACTCTAAATGGATAATTGAAGGTCTGGTGCCTCACTCATGGGTATTGAATGATCAACTACTCAATATTGTATTTTCTACTGGCGATTTAAGTCTATTTTGTCGGTATTACCTCTCAACAACTAAGAACTTTGAACGTCGTTCTCTATTACTTCTAAGTTCAATTATTTCGGTAAGAACTCCGTATGTAGACTAAGATAGAAATAACAAAGTGACTCTAAAACATCTGAAAGTTGAAGGTGTTCATGCAAATATGTACATTTAAAAATTCCCTACAAAAGCGAATACTAAAAATTTAAATGTTTAACCACTCCCCCACACTTAAATTTTACATTGTCCTCAATGTAAATTGATTCGTCCAATGCAAAAGTCAAGGAGGGAAATCCTATAATATGTTATGAAAAGATAAGAAAAACTAAAAAGATAAAGATAAAGATGGAAATACAAAACCAATGGGTTGCCTCCCATTCAGCGCTTGGTTTAACATCGTCAGCCCGACCTTCTGGTTATTTTCCATATACCAACAATCTGAAAACCTAGGGATCCGCCCATATACCAATCTGCAATTCTAATAACAGCTTCACATAAATGTTAGCATATAGTAATAGTGAAACCATTATCATAAAGAAGTTACCACCATACTTAGTTCTTTTTACACTCGAAAGTGTATATAGAACATAGAGTTTGGGAACCTTAATGGGTTCATCTTGGGTAACCTGCACATTGTTAGAATCAAGCATCTCTAATGATGGATTTTTAGAAGAAAAATAATCCGCTAAAACTTTGGAAGCACACAACTCCAATCCTAAGTGAGGTATTTCCTTAAAAGTTGGGTTAACAACTTTTTGATAAACTACTTCGACTAGAGGGAGAGGATCATTAAAAATAACATTATGTAAAGGATTAGACAAACCTTTCACTATATCATGTATTACAAGATCCTCATTGTTCTTAAAAAAACTGCAATGAATTATTTACCTCTTGTGTATCATGGTCCTCTATCAAACTTTTCAACCAATCTTCGTCAGTTTCTGCCTTAACCAAAATCTCGACATTAACATTATCATTATATTCCTCAGCAAGCTCAATTGGGTCTTCCAAAATATTACTCAATCTAGACTCATTCTCAATTATTTCATCATCATCGATATCAGAATCTTCATCAGAATCTTCATCGACCTCATATTCTCCATTAGCAAAACGTTGTTTGAATTCCATACGTATGGTACTACTAATTTCTTGGAGAATTTCTTCTGGTGCTTCGTTATCTTCCAATTGATATAATTTTTTCGAAAGTTTTCTTATGTTTACACGTTTTCCACCATTACTTACAATAGGATCACTAAACCACGACTCTTTCCGTTGAATGGGTGAATGATCATAAATACGATCATGAGTCGGGTAAGGTATACTGTTGTAAAATTCGGTTGGTGCAACATTCTCTCTATTAAGTGTTGGATCAAGCCGGTCTAATCTCCGTTGCATGTCCTTTAATTGATCTAAGATTTGCATACAACTCGAGTGGAGCCAATTAGAAGTATAATTGTCCTACCTTTTTGTGGTTGTTGACCTACATACCCACCATAAGGTTGTTGGTATGTTTGAAAATCACCAAAAGATTTCGTAGGGTATTGATCAAAACCAAAGGATTGATTCTGACTGTATCTCATGATCGGTTGGAAGTTATAAAAAAATTGAGAATTATAACTAAACTGATTATCACCGTAATATGCTTGATCTCGTGCATCATACATGTTATTTCCATAAGGAAACATGATGACACACAAAGAGTAAGGAAAAAAATCGAACTAAAAATCTAAAAAAAAAATAAGCGTGATATATACAACTTGTTTCCAGAATCTACCTTCCGCTTTTAACGGATGACGAATTCCACCAACGAGTTGTTTCCACTACGAAAACCTAAAACCTGAAAAATACTAAGAGAAAAACGTAAAATAGAACTAAAACGAAATCTCAAACAAAAACAATTGCTACTGCTCCCCAGCAGCGGCTCCAAAATTTGATGTATGTCGTTTACGCACAAATTAATTAAGATGTTTCCCACTAATACTAACAAGTAATATAGCGTTAGTAAGGATTGTTCCCACAAGGAGCTATGAATTGTTATTTGTTTTCAACTTCTTATGTAACCAAGGGGGATTGTAATGAATTAAACTAAAGTAAACTAATAAAGTACAAATAAAATAAATAAAGATTGAGATTAAGGTGAGAAAATATTGATCAGGGATTTCATCTTTCATGGCCAATCATGCTCCTCAGTCGATTAGAATCAAAATACATTATCTCTTCATACCAATATCCCTAGAGAACCCCAACGAGAGCATACGCCGGTAAATTCGTTATGTCATCACATACCATAACGATGAATATGTGAATACTACTCAGCGAACAACCCAACGCAACGTGCTATAAAGTTTAATCCACCAAGAGCGTTAGGTTCTTTGAATTAGCTAATCAATACAATAGAAATACTACGAGTAATCTATTTAACATTGGTCAAGCTTCTACATGCAATCTCACAAAGATTTTGATTACAATCGGTAATCACACTATACTACTTGTAACCGGGTCTATCGACTATTCCATATCTCCAAACCCTAGTTTAGCTTTAGATATGAATATGTGTTCACTTAGTATGCATCTTCAATAAACACACCTCCGATCATACATGGCGATATTAAAAGTAGAACATGAACGATAAAAAGAAATCTTGAATATTAATAATAATAAGTCATATTGATTTACATGTCTAGGACTTCCAACTACATCCCCAACCAATAAAAGAAAGTTACCTACTCATGGATTTCTCAAAAACCATGGAAAATATACACGAGAAGAGGAAGAAGATGAAGAAGATGAAGAAGGTGTCACGGTTCTTCCCCTAAAGGGGAAAACCCTAATTTTTCCAAAACTCCTTTTCCTTTTGTGTAGATGATATGATGTCTAAAAGATAGATAAAAAGATCTAAGAAGTCTTCTTATATAAGAAATCAAGTATATGAGTGACCGTGCTCAAATCCCGATCGAAATAGGTTCTAAAAATATCAAATTCAAGAAGAGGAAAAGTTGCAACAATCCGAGACTGGTCGGCCAAGTCTGAACGACCACAACTACTTCTAGTCGGCCGTTCCCGAGCGACTAGAAAACCACTTTCTTCTGGATTTTTGTCGGCCAAGTCTGGTTGACTTTTCTTCTTCGTAGTCGTCCGAGTCTGGACTACTAGCTTCTGCAATCCAACTTTCCACTCATATCTTCTTCATACGAATTCGGAATGACACGATAGAACCAATATGCTTCAATTACATTCAGGTCAAAATACTTACCCCTCCAGAGTCGAAACAAGATTTATCAAGAAGTTTGATGTTTCGAGGCTAGAATTTACCACCAGAAGCTGATGCGCGATTATTTCTTTACTGGATGTGTGTAACCTAGTCAATATTTAAGACGTCCATTTTGTATGGGATGCAACTTGCTTCAGAGGATTATTACGTAGCCTTGTCGGATACAACCTAAATTTAGTTATCAGTATGATGCACGACATATTCGAGGACATAGCCCCGAACAAAAAGTAACTACAAGCCATAGAGAAAAAAAGATACAAAAGATAAAAATACCAGTACTGCTAGCAACAGTGCTAGTGCTGGCACCAGTATAATGATTGGCGCTGTTAGCGCTCCTTTTCCTTATTTTCTTCTTTTTTCTCTTGTGCTTCTGTCACGTCGTCCTCTTCGCCTGTGTCAGTGTTATTCCTTGCTTGCTTGACCTAGTATCATGCTTGCACCATCAGCTAAGCTACAACTATGACATTGGTAGGTACTAGAAACACCATGGTTAATCCTATAACATTTATATGCATCATTGTCGCTAGTAAAAATTGTATATTGCTTAGAGTCCACGACTCCACTAACTCTTACGAGAAATCAAAACATATTACATGGGGGGATTCTTCACGGGTATTGGCTTGGTGGTTTAAAACAATATGCGGCGTGACAACACCCCAGAAGTTACAAGATAGTGGTAAGGTTGAAGCACTTGATAGAGTAATGGAGTAATGGTTTCCCAAAAATTCCAAGACGGTCATACCATTATCCCACAACTTCCATCTCTCCATATCTTCACTACCTCCACTACTTACAAGGAAATCGTGTGTTGCCAAACTATTATAAATAGGCTACTTAGCAATTCAGAAAAACGGAACAAGTTTATCATTCTTTACAAGCTCTGTTATTCTCAATAGTTCAGCGTCTCTACACGTAATTCATCACACTTATTTCCTTCAACTTTCTTTGCTTCCTTCACCTAATATCAACCCATTTTCTCTCCTTGTGACCGAAGCAGGGCGGAACGGCTACTATCATGGTTTAGGCTTGTCCTGTACGATTTTGATTTATGAATCTAAAGAAAGTACTTCAACAATACATTGTTTTGCCTAAAAGTAATTTTTAGGTACTAACAATTGGCGAACACAGTGGGAGATCAATCTCTCGGTCACGAATCCAATTTTTCAACTATCGGAAAATCAATTCTTCAATTATCTAAAAAAAAATGGTTGGTCTTAGGTCAGATTCAATTACCACCAATTCAAACATTTCCCCTGTCAATATCAATGGCGACGCGCACAACCCTTCTCCAGCAGTCAATGGCACTACCAACCCACTTCTCCAAAACGGTACTACTGAATGGTCTAAACCACAATCACTCTGGCTGAGTTGATGCGAAGATAAGAATCTCAGGCAAGAATTCTATCAAGACTCGAAGATACGGTAGGTGCTCTGTTCTCTTCCCTTGTCAAATTAATATAAGAGGTAGGATGTCGCAGCACTTTCAAATGAGGCCCAGGATCCATAGAACTAGGGATAAATTTATCGACTGGTGATTCTCCACCTCACAATATTGGGAGCTTCACCACTACAGAAAAACCAGTGAACCAGAAAGCCATATTTCTAATTGAAAACTTGTGCGAGCTTCTTCACTTTTCCAATGATCAACGTGTCTAGACCTTAGATGCTCTCAACCATATCAGACAGCCCAACTATAAATAGCGTCACCTTCGCAGAGGAGGACATGATGGGTGAAGAAAGTCACAATCGAGCCTTGTATGTCACTGCTCATGTCAAGGAAATCGAATTTAAGAGGGCCCTTATTGACACAGAAGCATCTGTCAATGTCATTACACTCAGGACATTCAAAGTTGCCCATGTCCCACATAATCAGATCATACAACACCCCATAGTGATGAAAGATTTCAAAGGTAACTGTACTAATTCCGATGGCCATGTTCATTTAAATTTACAAGTTGGTCTTATAGTATCCAAGGTGAAATTCGATGTCATTGCGAAAGAGCCCGAATATCATATGATACTGGGGCGCCCATGGCTACAAGATAACACGGTTGTTCCCTTTATCTACCATCAATGCATGAAAGCAGTACTGACCGGGAAGATCACATGCATAACTATATCGCCATCACCCTACACTCCAATATATGATGCTGATTTCTTCAAACCAGAGGATGATGTCATTAAACCATCCAATAAAGTATATAACACGTTGTTACCTGACTGGGCATCGATAGCAGACGAACCATTAACCTTTGTCGCAAAATCCGGGTCATCAGGAACAGTTTCCAGAGCCTCTGTATACCACCATGAGACTTCCGGAATCAAAAATTCTCAACCTGCTAAGAGAAGTCATAGCTTCATGACTAGTTACGACGACGATGGAAAAGTGGTCTACCTCCACAATCGCTGTTAGCAATTAACAGGGGAGGCCTATGAAGAGTCTTTCCGCCCACAGATATGCAGCCACAACGAGGAGAAAACCATGAAGAAGTCCAAGACATGCTGCGATACTTACAAGACGATACAAATACTACGACTGACACGCTTGAAACTATTAATCTATGAATAGAAGAAAATCAACGACCAGTTTCAATCAGCTCAGCCTTGTCACCAAAAGAAAAAGTGGGGCTTGTCAATCTACTCAAGGAATATCAAGGCGTCTTTGCTTGTACTTACGAAGAAATGCCAGGGTTGGATTACAAACTGGTTACTCATCTTTTACATGTTGCTCTTGACACCAAACTAGTCAAGCAACAACTCAGACAGTTTAGACATGAAATCGAGGAACAAATCAAGATAGAAATTCAGAAATTGATAGCGACATGCTTCATCAAACCTATCCAATATCCCACATGGTTGGCAAACCTATCAAACCTATTACTGTGAACTTTTATTACACAGTAATGCTCTTCGGTTGAAGAATGCCGGCGTTACTTACCAAAGAGCCATGACAGCAATCTTTCACGACATGATGTACAAGCAAGTAGAAGATTATGTCGACGACGTGGTAGTGAAATCCAAAACCAGAACATCCCATGCAGACATCCTACGCCAAATCTTCGAGAGATGCCGTGAATACCATTTGAAGATGAACCCTCTGAAGTGCGCCTTTGGTGTATCCTTCGAAAAGTTTTTGGGATTTCTGGTAACAGCAGAAGGGATCAAGGTGGACCCGACCAAAACACAGGCTATCATCACCATGCCACCACCATACACCATAAGGGAACTCAAAATCGTTATGGGAAAGGTATCATACATATTCCACACTTTATCCCTGGACCAGCTCAATTTGTTACTTCATTTACACCCTTATTGAAGAAAGAGGCAAGTTTTATCTGGTCATTTATACAACAAAAGGCATTTCATCAAATTCAACAATTGTTGTTATCACCAGCCGTTATGAAATCTCCAACTTTGGGAAAACCACTACTTCTCTACACGGCCTTCACTGAAGTGGCCATAGGAGCCCTGTTGGTTCAAGTAGACGACATAGGGACTGGATGACCCATCTACTATCTCAGTCGTACATTAAGAGATGCAGAGTTGAGATACCCCAAATTTGAAAGAGCATGCCTATCCTTGGTGCATGTTGTTAAGAAGTTTCGGCATTATCTACTAGCAAATAGAGTAGTGTTGATGGCAAGGATGACCCTGTAAAATTTTTACATCAAAACCCGCTCTCATAGGACGAGCTGCAAAATAGTTGCTACAAATGTCATAGTTTGATATATCATGTGTATCACTAAAAGAAATAAAAGGACAAACGGTCGTAGATCTGCTTGCTGCTTTTCCATGAGAAGACGATACTACAACACACGAAGACGTACCTGGAGAATTCCCATACATCTCACTCGCCGAAGAAGAATCCTGGATATTATACTTTGACGGCTCTACTACTCTTAGCAACAATACTGGATGAGCCGGTGTTGTGCTAGTTTCGCCAACTGGTGAAGTGTTCTCACATTCCTTCAAGTTGGACTACAAATGCACCAACAACTCTGTCGAGTATGAAGCATTCCTACTGGGATTATCGTTATCCAAGCAAGATGGAGCTGTACGTATCAAAATAAGAGGAGACTCGAAGTTACTAATGAGCCATATGAATGATGTATATTGTCTCAAGGAAGCAACACTAACCTCGTATAGGGCCGAGGCGCGGAAGCTCTTAACTCACTTTGCCGAGGCGACGATCATACATACAGGGCGCGCCAACAACAGACACGCTGACTGCTTGGTAATCCTGGCCTCGAAACTCCAATTCGAAGAATCGACAACGACCCTCACCGTACAAAGACGTAATATGACCTCGAGATGAATGGACAAGCCCAATGAAGAACAAACCAACGACTGGAGGATGCCTATCATCCAAAAGCTTAATAACTCGTATAGCCAAGGGAAGGTTAGTCTTAAAGATTTAAAACATTTCTTCTTATTACATGGGATATTGTATCATAGAAATTCAGATGGATCTTTGTCAAGATGTTTGGGAGAAAATGAGGCACAAGGGCGACTTAGTCAGGTACACCGTGAGATATGCGGTCAAATACTAGTAATAACCTTATATATACGTCCTTAATATCTTGGGTATTACTGGCACACCATGGAGGCTCAATCACGATTATTGCAGGGATCTCGCCCTAATTGTCAGATCCTGCTACAGCAGTCAGAAATATTGACTATACACAGTGTTGGGGATTGGCGGGAGTTGTATATCAAATACCTTCAAGATAATATTCTACCCCATGAGGGAAACGGCATGCTTGATCCGAAATCTAAAAGATTTGTCTTTCACGAAGGAATACTCTACCGAAAGAGCTTTGGTGGAGATTTCTTGCGATGTCTGGCAGAAGAAGACATCCAGATTATCCTGAAAGAAATGCACGAAGGAGAACATCAAGGTAAGACAAAACTATTTCTCCAAGTCCATGAGAAATATTATTGGCCGACCATGGAAGATGATGCGACCGCATTTGTTCAGAAATTTCACCAATGTCAAATCCACGGAAATCTCATCCACACACTTTGCCTTCCTCTTCACTCGGTAAGTATCCCTTAGCCATTCTACAACTGGGGATTGGATCCCATTGGTAAAATCAATCTATCCTCGTCAAAGCAACACGAGTACATACCCATTGCCACAGAATACTTCACCAAATAGGTCGAAGATATACCCCTCAGAAGCACGACTGGAGCAATAATAGTGGCCTTCATCAAAGAACACATTATATGCAGATTTTGGGTACCAAATCACATCGTAACAGAAAATGGTACTCCATTTGCAAATAAATATGTGCAAAAATTACTCAAAAGTTATGGCATCAAGCATGTATTCTCCACGACATACTACCCTCAAGGAAATGGGCAAGCTGAAAGCACCAACAAAACTCTCATCATAATTCTATGTTGTACCGTTTATGACTATCCAAAGACATGGCACGAACAATTTCCTATGGCCTTGTGGGCATACAAAACTTCTCCAAGGAGTTCTACAGGGACCTCACCATATTCTCTTGTGTATGGAACCGATACAATCCTTCCCGTAAAAATTAAAATTTCATTATCCAAAATCGCAGCAACAAGTGGGGTTTATTGGGACGAGTCTGAAATTCCAAATTCTCGAATAGCAGATTTAGATGTACTCGAATCCAAATGAGCCAAAGCGGAGAAATATACAGAGACTTGTTGATAAAGGATCACCAGAGCATATGACAAGGCTGTACAACCACGTGTGTTCCAAGCAGGGGATCTGGTACTTAGAACATCTATGCATATTCGACAAGATATGTCTGCTCCGAAATTTACTCCAAAGTGGGAAGGGCCTTATGTAATCTCCAAGGCCATGCCGAGCGGGTATTACAAGCTGGTTAATATGAATGGAGAAGTTGTAGGGACAGTTATTAATAGTAAACGGCTCAAGGCATATTATGCCTAAAAAACTTTCATCATTTCTCTCACAAGTTCAATATAACTCCAAAACATATATTTGAACTTTCAAATTCAAAACCCACTACATTCATCTGAAATATCCTTTATTCTAACTAAAAAAAAAAAAAAATGTTTCGCTACCTATCCTATGGCCTAAAAAAGATCTCTGAGTAGAGGGTAATTGCGATGATGTAATTTTCTCAATCTCTCATCATACTTCTATGAACGAGTCTGCAGATCTCGGGCCATTTCTTCAATTTTGGAGGATTCTTCCTTCAAGGCTTTCCCTTCTGCCATAGCTGCTGCATGAGCCTCCCTGACACTCTCCAAATGCTGACGCAACCAGTTTATGTTGAAACGGAGGCCCTTACAAGTAGTCAACATCTCATCCCATTCCTGGATTTTCAAGTCTATAACCGTATATGGAAGTGCGTCATCCATCTCATAAATAACAGGGAAGAGTCCAATGACTGTTACGAGAATGGGAGTATGACTCTTCACCAGCTCTGTTGTAGCGATATGCCCATACTTTTCCCATATTTTTTTGTAGGGTCCACGTGATATTTTGGCACAACAAATCCTTCCACTACTTCATGCTTCCGAGATAATGACTCCATCTCCAACTCAAAGGGGAGCCCGGCGTTGGGATAATCATGAGTAGGAAGACTCAAGTCAGCATTCATAAAAGAAGCCATGATGTTAGAAAAATTCTTAAAGCCAACATCAATATTTATTCTGCTATTCACTGGTACGAATTCTTAATTTTCCTTAATCCTAACATGTCAAATCTACATCCCCTACTAGATCAAACACGCAACAATACGTTTAAAAAAAGAAAAGAAAAATGGGCGGTTTCAAAAAGGGAGAAAAAACCTGCTTACCATTGCCTTGAAACTCCTAGTTCTCATATGTCTATGTGGTACCTTCTTAACCCGAGAAACCTAGAAATATAAAAAAAACCAAATCATCTCCAAAACTTCATCATAATGATCATACGTATATGAGAAGCTTGAGAGCAAAGAGAAACTCACCGGACTTGCAATCCAAGCAGTACGCTTCACACAGTAGCTGCCTTGGTTTGAGCTACCATTGTTATCAGACATGTTGCAATGATAAAGTGATACTACACAAGGTTATTCTAAGTTATAGGGAAAATAGAAAATAAAAATGGTTAATGTTATCCGCTTGTTTAAGTAGACAAAGGTGGGAAGCCCTAAAATTCAAATATATAGAATTTTATGAAGTTTATCTCGAGGAGAATGAATCTGAGCATGACTGCTAACCAAAGCTCCAAGACCGACCGTTGTCAAGAGGGGAATTACAAGCTTTATCAGATAATCGGCTCAATATGCTTAGCATTTGCATATGTAGCTCATACATGCCTCTAACACAACAAGATTTGTGGCCAAGACTCCCCTATTTGTTTCGCTCGTATGGATGATCATCCTTGCTCTCCCCAAAAATGCATGTAGCTTCTACAGAGAACCACTAGCGCCACATGTACCAATAAAAAATTTTCTTCTCAACAGACCCGTGCTGACATAACAAGACTATTGCAATATTATCGGAAAAGATGAGTAATCATTTTTGGTATTACGATAACTATTTATTTCAAGTTCCCCTAGTATCGATACCACCATCTAGTGCTTACCACGAAATATTACTGATTCGCGCAAAGCAAGGGACTTAACGTTGATGGTGGGTTTTTGACAAGGGAGAAAATTGTAATACTACTTTTTCCTAGCTGCAGAAGCATGAAATAAATATATATAAATTTTTGACCCGACATCAGAATTATGAATACATACTCTTATCCTACATTCTGCAAGAAAATCGAGAAGGGATATTCAGCTCTTGGCTAAATTAGCCCTGTATATCTTTTGCATATGAAATTTCAGAGTTATACTCAACTAAATCCTCATTATATCATGTGCATCCATGCAAACTATTTGTATTAACCAGAATATACTGATTATACAAAATCGTAAATATTCATAATAGAGGCTATGCTACATCTAAAAAATAACGCTAATTAGATGCATACCATCTAATTGCAGAGTCGCATCAAGCATTATTTCAAGTTACAAACTTTCACGGCTGAATCTCTTGAATATGTTTTGTATGCACTGCATAGAGTTAAACACAAATGCAAGACAGTTAAATCTCATGCGACTGAGAAGCCCTAAATAAGCCATAATTATGGCCATAGCATTAGCAAATGCCAAGGATACGACATGTATTCAATGGCCACGACACCATAAAGTGCCAGTCCTAGCGATCCCTAGACACACTCCCAACACCAATGAGTAGCACATGCATGTTCCAAAAGGCCAAGAAAAAGCCAAACAAATGCCAACGCCAATAGCGCACGGGTAGTGGTCCCATGATGTGATTTTATATAGTGGTAAAAAGAGATTCGATTCTCGAAATTGTGAAGGTAATGATTTTAGAAAATATTAAACTTAATCTAAACTAATAAAAATCAGGAAATTAAACTAGAGAATATTTTTAGAAAATATGGAGAAAACTAGGAATCAAGGTTCAGTTATTTCTAACAATTTATGTGATTAATCATGTAATTCTTTTTAACAATTTAATTCAAGTTTGCCAAAAATATGTTTCCTAAAAGAATAATTGTAAATCCTAAGCATGAGACATCAAGAGTATTTAACTAAGCATGACCCATCAAAAGAGAACACAACTATTTAATAAAAACCATTTTTTTCTAATTTAAATCCATGTAAATAATAATAAAAGAATTATAAATAATTAATTAAAAATAGACTTACCACATAAAATTGAGAGAAAAACCTCCTCTATCATCCCAGTAAATAGACTTAGCCCATGGTGAAGAAAACTTGCTCAAAAGTTGATTTCATTGCTCAAAATATTGATTACAAGGTTGAATTACGCTGTAACAGCTGATTTGATACGCTTATATGCGTTACAGGAGAGGGTTCAGCTGTTACAGAAGAGTTTAAGCAACAAAGGGTTTGAAGTAATAGACAACAGGAAAATTCAAATCAGCAACAGTTATAGATGTTACTGAGTCTTCTTCTCCGGCAGTGATGGATGAAGAACAGCCGGCCGGTGCAGTAGCAGTTGACCGGATGTTGACGGAGCTTCACCGGAATTCTCTATTTTCTTCTCTAGGCTTTTGTTGTCGATTCTCTTGGCTTCTCTTGGTATTTATAGATATTAGAAACCCTAGAGAGAGTTCTAAACCTAATAGAACTCTCTAGAATAGCCCACAAATCCCAAACCGAATCGAAACTCAATTCCGGCCATATACATGATTTTTCAACTGATTTCACGGGATTTTTTTGTTGTTTCTCGATTGTTCTAACTTGTGTGGGATATCTACTAATATTTGGAACAATCTGGAAGCGAAAGAACACGTTGATTTTACGTTAACAGTGGATACAGTTGCGCCCGATGAGTTAACCCGGTGACTCGGCCCGATCCAGCTCGCTGGGTTAACTCGCTGGGTTGACCCGCTGGGTTGACCCGATCCAGGGGTGCCCCAATCCAAAGTGTGGGTGCTTTGATCCATTTTCCCGGGTGCCTTGAACACTTTTTGAGCCAATTTTTCCACAAATCTTTATTCTTCTAATGTA
>JAJJMC010033691.1:2988026-3000465 GCA_023531435.1 Papaver californicum | reverse complement strand
GTTAATGAGAATCAATTCTTGGCAGTAAAGAGAAAATATTCTCGATCTGATTTGTTCACGATCTTGATATTATTTTGATTATGTTTCCTCTTCAAACACGAGAACAATAGTTGTTTCCTCAGTAACAATAATTCATAGGATACACTCAAGAATGTTTCTTTTCTTCTTTGACTCAAAAGAATATTTTTCTTCCTGACTTTGTGATTTTCTTCCTTAATTAGCGATCAATCTGTTGATTTATGGTCTTAATAAGAGTATTTTTTCTATTTGTGTAATTACCTAGGACAAGAGAAAAGATTTTCCCACCAAAACTTATCATTTGAATTGTAAGAGGTGGGTGCCCTCATCCAAGGTTTGGGGTGCCTTTAACACTTTTTAATGGGTGCCTTAATCAATTTCTCTTGGGTGCGTTTAACACTTTTCTGGGGGTACTTTTAACACTTTTAAGCCATCTTTTCCACAATTTCCATTTTCTAAAAATACCTACATAAGAACAATGTTATTACAAAAATTAAGAATTAACAGTATAAACATGAGATCGAATCAGACACAAAAATGTGTCCATCACAATTTTGTTTCAAACTGTTAGGAAATGTATGGTACATGGTCCAGTAATAGAGATTCTATATGCATAAAAATAGAAAATATAATAGAGGGTATCCAAGGAAACATGTTGATAGTACATGCATGGATGAAGGTGGATATCCAATTTATCGTCGACGTGATGATGGGATGGAGGTAATTGTTCATAATAAATACATAGCAAGCAATACAAATATTATTCCCTACAACCCATATTTGTTTAGAAAATTCAATGGCCACATTAATGTTAAAACCAGCGGGGGGAGTAAGGGTCATTAAATACATACATAAGTATATTTACAAAGGTCATGATGGCGTAACGTTAATTTTCAGTAAATATGACGAGGCACAGTAGTACATTGATGCAAGATATATTGGACCAGCGAAGGCTACATGGTGTTTATACGGTCATGCGTCGCACCAAGAAGAGCCTAACGTTGTTCGATTGTATATCCATCTTCTCATTCAACAAATAATTGTGTATGATACGATTAAGTCAATAGAGAAAGTTAGCAAAGTTGCAGAAGACTATAAGTCAACATTAATGGTATATTATGAATATTAACCCTACTTCAAAAGCATATCCTTATCAAGAATTTCCGTAGCACTTTGTGTGGACAATTTTTTTTAGAAAATAAGATAACACGGTTTTGTGATTGTAAGGATGTACTTTGTCAGACATAATGCTGGTGAGTTGTACACCATATTCATTTGGAGGGTGCATACTCATTTGAATTTTTAAGACAGTTAAGGATGGTGCCACGATGAAACTTCACGCTACTTTCAAAGCAATGTGCATTGCCCTTGGAATTTTAGAATATTATGATGAATGGCTTCAGTGTCTCCAAGAAGCAGGATAGTGAAAACTGGAATTCAAATGAGAAAACTCTTCGATCGAAATCACTCTTTGCGATTGTAATCCAACTTAACCAAAAGTCATGTGCTCAAAGTTTGGATTAAAAATATGTGATGACTTATACTTTAAACTACGTGTGAGGTGTAACATCTATAAGCCAACTAATGAACCAGTACTTGATTATAGATTGTATCTCCTTGATGAACTACATGAATCTGGTAAGTCTCTTGATGATTTCTAAGATATTCCAAAAATAATATAAAATTAGAGTGATATCACTGGTGATAGGTGCATTTAGGAGTATCGGTTAATGCAACTTGCAGTATGAGATTTTGAAGTCAATGAGGATACTAGGATATTGAACGTTGCTCAGTTGTCGGCGTACAATGCAGTAATTGGTTTTGTACATGCGGATAATGGGATTTTTTTCTCTCTAAATGGAAGTACAGGAAGTGGCAAAACTTTTATATACAACACATTAGTCGCAAGTTGTCACAGAGCTGAATACATATTTCTTTCCGTTGTTTCTTTGTTTTGCTTCTTTTGGTGGGAGTTCGTACCGCCCATTATATGTCCAAGATTCCAATTTATTTATTTTTGTTGAAACCAGTGTTTGTAGAATTGATAAAAAAGATCGACATGCTAAATTCCTGATACATGTGAAGATAATTATATGGGACAAAGTTCTAATGCATCATAGTCTATACGTTGAATGAGTTGATCGAACACTTCGTGATTGTTGGGACCCTAAAAGACCATTCAGTGGAGATTCAATTATTATGGGAAAATATTTTAGGAAAACATTGCATGTTATCCCAAAAGGATGTCGGGAAGAAATCGTTGGAGCATGTGTGAATATCATTGCTTTGGAAAGACGTCACTATGCTGACCCTTAATCAAAATATGTGCCTGGATATGCTTGAGCCGGAAAATGTATCTTTTGCAAAATTCTTAGTAGAGGCATAAATCTAGGCAATATTATGTTTACCACTTTGTTTCACATTTACACAAGACATAATACTTCGATATTCATATGCTAGATATTATAGGTCGGTGATAATCCGAAGGAAGTTGTTGATCTTCCCGAGTCAGTGGGTAGGTGTAAAGACATGCCTAGAATAATAGCTGGCATTTATCTCTAAATGTGTAAAGATGAGAGAGCACGTCCAATATGTTTTACCGAGGCGATCATACTATCAGCGCACAACGATGTACACAAGATTAATATGGTTGTTATGGAGAACCTTTCTGGAAATATGTATACATATCTTGTTGCAGATAATAATGTAGATGACGCTGGCAATAATCCATATTATTCCAATAAATTTTGGCATAATTTAAATTCACCTGGCATAATAATCCATATTACGCTTGACATCAAATTTGGTTTTCCAATCATGGTATTGAGGAATCTTGCACCTAGAGAAGGTCTCTGCAACCATGCAAGGTTGTTGGTTAGTGAATATAGACGACATATAATCGAAACCAAAGTTTTAACCAGTGACAAAGCCGAAAAAATATATTCATCCCAAAACGTCAGTTACCTGTCCTTGCGGTGTATGTTTGCATATATATACACACTCCTTTATTTATCCATGAGAAACCTTATATAGAACTATCAAGGTGTACTTCTGCTGGAAAGATAATTATGTTGCTGGAAGAAGAAATTGTAGGTCTTTCGACAACGAATATTATCTACACGAAGTTTTGTTGTAGAACTGTAGATGTTGCTTTTTCTTAACTGATTAGTTAATTTTATCTAGAGATTAATTTTTTTTATCGAATTAAATTATCGTTCGGATGATGTAATATTTTCTTATCGCATGCCTTTTTCAACTATATCGAGTCTACAAAACTATTGTTTGATTCAAAAATTTGTAAATATCGAAGATATGATATCACATGTATATAGTTCTTATGCAAGAAGTATGAAGTACGTATTGTTACTATCATAAAGAATAAATAGTTTTCATGAACAATTTTTGAGTCATCTTGGAATGTTAGCAAATAACAACAACATATTCACTATTATTTTTAAAAGTAAAAGCCTATTACCTTTATTGTTATAAATCCACGTTATTTTAACGTGTTTCTTATGCGACAAGAACAAAATATATACATCATTTCTAGATGGCGTCTTCACCTTCATAGATCCATGTTGTATTCTCGTCTGAAAGACAAAATACGATTATGTCTCTCCAAAATTTATATTTTTCGGAGTAGTTTATAACAACAGTAACAAACTCGAGTAGTTGAGGTATATTTTTCTTTTTCTTTTTATTTCTTGCAGATTTCTATAATAGCATTCAATAGTCAAAAAAGTCTGATGAAGTGCCAAATAAGGAGATATCAATCGAAAATGCAAAGTAAGTAATATTTGAATTAAAAATACTATCTAACCGTAATGTTAATGAATGAGTGATTATTCTTACTTTGATGTGACAGCGGATTTAATATGAAGGTAACTCTATGGGGAGAATGGTGCAAATCAATAGTTGTAGATGATCATATAAATGTCTCAATAATTGTTATAATTACTGGAACATTTATTAGCGAGTTTCGAGGTTAGCAATTTTATTATAACCAACCATGTCATGAGATAATCGAAAAATTTAGTAATTCACCTAATAGATAATTATACTATGTAACATGCACATAGATTAGCTACAACCACAACAACTAAAATATTAATCAGTCTGGATATATCGCAGGTGAATGAGTTTAAAAAACAGTATGGAAAATGAAAAATAGACCGTATAATTGTTGATGTCCTTAAAATCTTTGTTCGGAGGAAGATGAAAAAAAGGAAGAAGTGAATATTAACTCTACTGATTTGGGAAACATCAAAAACAACTAATTTGAAAATTTTATGTACTTATAATAAACTAATTGTAGAAAGTTCATATTTAGGTCTTTGATTGGTTTTACATTTTTATTTTGTTCTTAATTTAAACAGTTCCTTAATATGGTCTGTAAAGGTATTATACTTTATCAATTTAACCACTTAGCCCTATTAGCATCCTATCTAACAAAAAATAACTTGCTTGCATTGAACTTTCAGTTAACAAATAGGTCATCAGTCAAGAAAGATAATCGATGCCCAACCAATCTTAGTACACCCGCGTTATATTTCTAATGTTAAATACAATGTGCAGGAGTGTGAAGTATAAGTCCAACTAGATAGCAACAAATAATTATACTATGTAACAGGTTAATATGTTAAAAAAAATGAGTATGCAGAAAGCATGATGGACTGTATAATTGATGATGTCCTGAAATACCGGATACCACTAAAAGGTTGAGCCCCGGCCGTAGGCCGGGGTGATGCCTAATGTTATCTATAAATAGGAAAAATATGATCATCAATCAGAGATATATATTTACACAACTAAATTCTAGAAACCTAAAAATACAAAATTATACGAATTAAACACTCAAAGAAAAAAATTAAAAGAGAAAGGGTTTCACATTCTACCTCAATAACATTAATCATCTACTGATTTTCTTGATTAATCTTCCTCAAGAACCCTAGCCCCATCTCCTTCTCCTTCCCATTCTCCTTAGATTTTGGTTTTCTTACCTCTAATTCTCTCACCACACTTTAATTATAAAACCTATATTATAATAATTTTATTAATAAATACTAATACACATATTTACTATTTATTTTATTTATCATAATTATCTTTTAGTTTTCTCTCAATTTTTATGTACTTATTAAAGTTAATTTGATGACTATATTTCCAACAAGAAACCTACCTAAGAAAATGCAAAAGAAACAACACCCTCAACATCAAGGTTAGCTAAGTCGAGCATAACCCGACTCGAAACTGTCAATTAAAAATACCGGGTATTACATTCTATCACCCTTAAAAGAAATGTCGTCCCGAAATTTAGAATATACTTACAACCTTAAAATTCTAATTAATCTAAATAATATAATGAACAACATGAAACAAGCAATACAACAATCAAATCAAACAAGCATGTATAACAACATATAAAAATAATTTATTTTATGGTCCCATGTAAGATCTAAAGCCTGAAGCTATGATACCAACTTGTAACATCCCGAGTTCCGGACCATGGTCAAACCCATATGGAGATCCGAACTCAAGGCATTACAGGTCGGAACGAGACGGATGCATAAATATTTCAACTAATTCACTTTTCATATCAAGTATAATTGAAACTTTACGTAATCATGAATTGAAGCATATGAATCCACTATTCATCTTTAACAACATTTTCAACTAAATATTTTAAATCAAATTACAATGCAAGCAATACAAGAAAAATTCAATCATTAAGCCAACTAACTTCTTAGTTCCATTTCCAACTTCCATGAAATCTGCAAGGAATGTCAATTGGGGTGAGATGACAACTCAGTAGAATGCATTCTCATTCTCAAAAGATGCAGAAAAATAATCAATGAATTAAAGAGAACATACAACAAGAGAATACAACATAACTTCGAGGAATAAATAGCATATTCAACAAATAATCTCACAATGCAAACAATGTTCCAGAAAATCATCCAATTTAGATTTCAATGCACGAGTTCATAATACCAATAATGTTTCTAACAAATCATTTAATTCAAATTTCAATTCATGAGTTCATGGTACAAAAAACCTTGGTTCATACAACCACATATCGTTTACCTTGGCACGGATAACCGCCATCGATGGTTCAGGGGATCATTACCATATACGTTCTTGGGTATCACTACCCATTCTCTCTCGGGAAACATTACCTGCCGTTAGCATAGAACCAAGTTCCATCTAACGGAAAAACATGAACTCAAATATTTTTGTAAATCATTTTTACAGAAAACATTTATCAAATCATATGACAAACAAGTAATGATTCATTTCACTCAAGCGTATATGCAAACAAGAATAAGTTTTACAAACTGTACACATCTTACACTAATTATTTCATGATTAAAACTTTGTCTGATCTATCTAAAAAATTTAGTGAATATTCCTGACACCATATTGTAAAACATGTCGAAATTTCACATCATACTAACTGCTTAATCATAAGTTATTGATTATACAAGATCAACATAAAAACTGGGCAGATTAAATCATGTTACAAAAATATTCATAGTAAATTCATATTAATCTCAAATTAATCAAATAAAAATCACAATAAAAGATAAGACATAAACCTACAAATTTTGTCAAGGTCTCAAATAATTTTAATATACAAAATTGATGAAACGCAGTCAAAAACATAACCAAGCGAAACTGTTTAGAAAATTCAGAAATCAACATCCTAGTTCAAACATACATTCAACGTGAATTTACAGTGGATTATATTAAAAATTTAACTATATATACTTAATCATGTTATCTATAAATAAGAAAAAGATGATCATCTATCAGCGATATATATTTACACAAATAAATTCCAGAAACCTAACAATACAAAATCATATGAACTAAAAATTTAAAGAAAAACATCAAAAGAGAAAGGGTTTCGCATTCTACCTCAATAACACTGATCATCTACTAATTTTCTTAATTAATCTTCCTCAAGAACCCTAGACCCACCTCCTTCTCCTTAGCTTTTTGATTTTCTTACCTCTAATTTTCTCACCCAATTTTAATTATAAAACCTACATTAATACTAATACTATTAATAAACTCTAATACACATATTTACTATTTATTTTATTTATCATAATTATCTTTTCATTTTCTCTCAATTTTTATTTACTTATTAAAGTTAGTTTGATGACTATATTTCTAACAAGCAACCCACCTAGGCAAAGGCAAAGGAAACAACACCCTCAACATCAAAGTTAGCTAACTCGAGCATAACCCGCCTCGAAATGGTCAATTAAAAATACCTGGTATAACAGGTTGGTTACAAGATAACCTATTTTGTTATCTTGTAAGCCCCTAATAGAAAAATTGTGCAACCCCAACATTAGGTTTCAACCCAATTTATCTATCCACATGGCATAGTAAATGAGAAGATTTGCCTATGCCCATCTAAGATGGCATTCCTGATATATATACTTGTCTGGGTACTGGGTCGCACACTCTACTAATTTTTATTTGGACGGAAACAGAGCTTAGGGGAGTAAATTGTTCTCATCAATATATTAGGGATAAAATTAGATCATTGTTTGTATAAGGGAAAAATAACAAAAGCCTCAATTCTTCCCTGGCTTAATTGGGGGCTTGTGGAATTAATAGGAGGCTTTAGAAAATTTATCCCCACACTTAATTATAGGGGGGTTCCAAAAGGTGGTATAAATACTAGTTTACCCTTACCCTAATAACTAATCCTAAACATTATTATACTTAACCAAAATCAATTCGAAAACTTTAATCCACGATTCTTCTACAAACATGGCTCGTATGAAGAATCTCCAGATAGATGTTAGCCCACCTAGAATTGCAGAGAAAGTTAAAGAAAAGTTAAAGTCGAAAAGGCGCAAGAAATCAAATCGAGAAGAATCTGACGACGAAACGGTCCCAATTAAAATGTAAGTAGATCAAAACCCATTACTCTATTTGCTGGATGTGATTGTATATTTTTTTTAAGTGTAAATCTAGACTAGAAATCGTAAAATTGCATTTACAGGGAAATGGTCAGCATGGTCGATAACCTTAGACCATGACGACTTTTCATATGGATGGTTGAAGTATGAAAAATTGTCATGGTTTATTATTTTCGACCATGACAACCTTAGTTGGTTATTTCCCCCTGAAGACGAAGGGTTTGTTTAGAGTCGCATCGATTTTATTTTAAACCATGGCAACTTTAAGTATGTGACGATCCTTTGATAAACCGTAACGACTCCCATAGGAAAAAACAAGTACTCTACCCATTTCAATGATAAGGGTCGTCATTATACAGATATGTTTTCGTTACTGTTTTATCTTGGGTCGTTACCATCGACAATTTAGACCATGACGACTCTATGACTAAGTCTGAGATTATTGCTTCTGACTTTTTGATTTTTGTGTATTTTGCATTGTAGTTGGGCTGAAAAGGAAAAGAAATGAAAAGGTAAACTTGTACCCGTAACTTTCTCTATTCATGAACATACACAACAAGGTAACGAACCAGAGGATTCCCCTTCTCCTGTCTCTTCTATCCATCTGTGACTTCATACTATGACAATGAACAAACCGAAGATGAGGTTGATGACACCAATGTTGGTGGTGGTGCTGGTGGTTCTAGTGGTATTGCTGGTGGTGGTGGTGGTGCTGGTGTGGGTGGTAGTTCTAGTGGTGCTGGTGGTGGTGGTGGTGATAGTGGTAATGATGATGGGGAGGAGGAGGAGGAAGAGGTACAAGAAGAGGTACAAGCCAAAGTCAAGGGTAAGGGAAAGGAAATAGCCCCACCTACGAGGCACGTTCCCAAACCTCACTTGATCATGGATGTTGAACGCGGTCGAAATGTTGAAGGCATATCCTTAGATGGAGGAAAGGTTATATTTACATATCCCGACTCATGGGCTCGTACCATCCATCAGACCATCGTAACAATCTCAACTTTGCTTTTTAACTTGTTGTTGTTAATTACTTTGCTGATTGGGTTTTTTTCCCTATTTTGCCTCCATTTTGTAGGATCATTCGAACGCCATACGTCTTTTCAGACGCTAGTGTTCTTATGAAAAAATGAAGTTATGGAAACTAAAAAATGAATGTCCAAGAGTTAAAGAGTTAATAGAGAAATCTGGTTTGTATCCTGTTGTACAGAACTCTGTGATTACGTATGACAGGTTCACGATTTCTTGCTTCTGTGAGAGGTATTACCCTGAAGTTTCCAATTCCCGTTTGGTGAGATGACTATAACTCCTGACGATACATAGCAGATTTCAGGGCTCTAGGTCGAAGGAAAATCCATTGGAGACAACTACAAGTCCAAACTTCTTTGGAGTCAAATTTATGAATTGGCCAAGTCCTTGTTTGTATGTGATGAAGACACGACGAAGTCCAAGTTGGTCAAAGGGGACAGGTACCCGAAGAGAGAGTTTAACCTGTTGGAATTGAGGCGCTCATATGCTGGGTCCCAAAAAAAGGAAACAAATAATGGTCCCCTACTTGAGGTTGAAGTTCGTGCTATCGCGGATGCTTATTTGTTGTACGTGCTAGGGGCTATTGTGTTTCCCGACAACAAAGGAAACATGGTCAACGCCAACTATCTCAAGCTCTTGCATCCTTTGGAAGATGTGAATAAATACTCGTGGAGGACTGCCGTCGTTGCACACGTGAATGAGGATCTAGCAAAAGCATCTAGGGAACGAACATCTCAAATGAACGGGAATACTAGTCTACTCTAGGTAATTGAAGTGATTATATTTGTTTGTTGGATGAACTATTATTATTTTTCAATCTTTTGTGTGATGAATACTAGTTTTATTGTTTTGATGATTATGTAGGTGTGGATTTACGAACATTTTCCTTCATTGTTCAAAGACAACGAACACCTTAAAGTGAATGTGGGTTGGACCAGGGCTCAACCAAGAGGATTGAAATACACGTTCACTGGGGGTCAAGAAAAGTTTTATAAGAGGCCGTTGTTAGACATGCAGAAAAATTTGGACAACATGACATCTAAAGATGTAGTTTTTGATTCGTATGTGGGAGAAAGAGTTGATAGAAGGCAAGATGTCTCTTTTTACAATGGCTCGTTGTTTCACCCTAACGGATTCTCAATGTGTGATCTGTCGAGAGTAATGCAGAAGCTTGGGTATCTTTAAGAACCACGTGAGAAGGATTATAAACCAAAATTCCAACTCAAACTTGATGAATGCAAATACGATGTTTATAGTATGTAGGTGGTTTACAAACCTCTATCGGAGACCAGTAATTGGGATAATAGACAAGCTAATTTGGTACACATCTCTTTGTGGGATCATGTGAATAAGGGTAACGAGGCAAATGAGGGTTACTTGGAATGATACCAAAAGTTCTCCCATGGCCGTGTGATACAGATTGATTCTCACGGGCGGAAAAACAACAAAGCTTTTACTTCTTCTACTCCGACACCCGACATCAGAACTGACTCCATGATTCTAAAACTTGTCGTAAGTGTTTTTGTTTTTCTTGTTCTTTTTTTATAAATGTACACACTTAACCTCGATTGAAATTTATTTGTTTTAGAAAGATCGAAGAGAGATTATGATCAAGGGATTGAGTTTCTCGAAGGATAAGGGAGAGGCGTTGCCATACCAACAAGGTCGGTACGTTGACTTGTTGACACATATTGAAAACCCCGATGCGGCCAAGATGTTTACTGATTTTGCAAGTGAAAGTAAGAGATCTTGCAAATGTTCTACCCAAGGCGATGAAGGGCAAGGAGATGATGAAATAGGCGAAGGTGCTGAACAATCCCAAGGAACCCAAGGAGATGTTAGTCGAGTCCGTGGAAGTGGAAGTCAAGGAACTGCTCCAAAGCGAAGCCAGAGGTCAGCTGGACAAGAAAGTGACTAAGGTCGTGGTTGATACAATGTTGTTTTTAAGACATTGCAAAAATAGACTTGAACTCATGTGCTTTTACGTTTCTTATGTACAATTTGATTTTATCGTACTTGAACTCATATTTTTTACATTTGTTAGGAACAACATAATTTGGTATATTAGTTGTGGTAGTGGATTGTTTTGAATGTGAATGGTGTGTTAAAAGATAGTTAAGTCTCCAAGATTCCATGTGAATGTGGATGTGTCGTTATGGTCAAAATTTAGGAGGATTACGACTCCAAATATGAAAATTTTGTTTCATTCATCAAGGTATAAAGTCGTCATGGTCTATTAGTATCGACCATTACGACTTTAGCTCTCCAAAAAAATGGCAGATATAAGTCGTCATAGATTATTGGGTGAACCGATGCGACCCTATCACACCAAACATCTAGGAAAAAGTGAATATGAGAGTGGTTAGGGTCGTCATGGTAGAAAATAGCAGGTTGACGACTTCTAATCTGAGCAGTTAGGCATTTAGTTTAACGGTAAGGGTCGTCATGGTGGAAAATGGCAGATTGACGACTTAATCTCTGACATTTTTTTTCATTTTTTCCAGGTTTAGAATCTAATAGGATTTTAGATTACCCTATATATATAAACTGCAATCGCACGGTTTTTACAATGAAGACAACGACAAGTACGGGTCGAACTCACAGGGAGCGGGGACAAAACTGCAATTAATATCTCTAATCAACTAATCAAGAATAATATTTTTGGAATTTTAAATTTATGAATAAAATAATAAAACAAACTAACTAATAAAAATAAATTAAATGGGAGAAATAGTAACCAGGGTTTTCAGTATCCATCACTATTTATATTTAATTATTGAAGTGAAACATAACTCCTGAATATTCATTTATTGTTTGTTCTATAGACATCACCTATTATATGTATTAGAGTCACAAATATCACTGAGACACCCTAAGCATGGCGCATCAAAAGCTCTAAGTCTCATGCATACACCATCTAATTGCGTTAGCGACAAAATAATACGAAAGTAATTATAAGTTCACAAATAATATCTGACTCTTCTTTCTTTAACAAAACCTCCCTAGCCTCCTAGGTCTTTCTTCCCCTAAGAAAACCTAACATCCAACTTTTCTTCCATCCACCATACACTCCCAAGAAGTCTCTCCTTCACGTGGCCACTCTTCCTGACGCCTTCTCACCTTCACGTTCACAGCCTTTCCAATCACCCACGTAACCTCCTTATGGCCATTAGACTTCCATCTTCTGTCCCACCAATTATTAAAGTCCAATCCAGGTGGGCTACTGTTAACTAGTTTGGATTTCAAACTTAATTAGCACAGTAAGAAGTTTAGGTACCATCCACCACTTCAAAAACATACTTCTATCATATAGTTTGTGAGAATAATGCCAACACAAGAATAGGTGCTCTTCGGTTATTTTCATACGATTAAGTAGATTTTGCCGGTAATTTAGGATTTTACGTTTACTGATAGGTGCATAAATCATACATTTTAAGTAGTTTTTCCTGACCCTT
>JAJJMC010033691.1:2904477-2988016 GCA_023531435.1 Papaver californicum | reverse complement strand
ATAACATGTTGGAAAACGGACGATGAATTCTCTAACCAATGCTTTCTTTCCCTGATACACGTTTTTATTAAGTTTGCTTAGTTTGCTTTAGTTTAATTTAGTTTAAATCACAACACAACCCCCCCTGTTTACTCACGTAACTGAAATAAATCACAATCACTGCCTCTCTGTGGGAACGAACTTGTTCTTATTTGCTATACTTAAATCTATTTTAGAGAGTAAGAACTCGATTATTTTGGACGATTGACAACCGACCATTTACCACCTAATAAAACAATGAAAATATATTATTAGTACAAATTCAAGCACTAGTAAATATAAATTATGCGGTAAATATGTATGAATTATGCCCGTATCAGAATCGTCATGGTATACGATTTAAACCGATGCGACCATACTACTCCAAAACATCCAGGAAAAGTCCAACTTTGTCAACTAGTGTCGTCATGGTGTATTGATATCGACCATGACGACCCAAACCCCCCAAAATATCAACACATATTTGTCGTTATGGTAATAACAATGAACCGATACGACTCTATCACAATAGACCATCCAGGGAAAACCCAAGAATTACTATATAGGGTCGTCAATGTATGTTGGTATCGACCATGACGACTCCTGCCTACCCAAATAATGACAGATATTAGTCGTTATGATCGACACCTATAAACCTTGACGACCATTGTAGAAAATCATAGAATACTTTAGAGTCGTTATACATTTTAACCGTGACGACCCTAGGTAAAAGAGGTTGACAAGCAACAAGATAATAAACATTGTATTCATTAAGCATTCAACATACAATTTTCAAGACAAGTTTAAGTTCAAGAGATAATCTTCCGAAAGCGTACTTCAACATACAATTTTCAAAATATATAAATTTTCTAAAAAATGTACGACTAATCCCCTAAATCAACCTTTGTTGGAGATTCATCCAAAGTCTTCCATATGGTCATGCCATACTCATATTGGTTTGTCCACTTCTTAGAGAACTCTCCCAATGATCATATCTCACTGGTGGTAAAAGACACTCTTCTTTTATCTTCATATCGATGTAATGATTATTGTTCACATGTACCATAATTATTCTTCTCTTCTTTAGTGCTGGCTCATACCTAGTTCTTGAGGGTACATATGTAATAGAGCCCCCAGGGAACCCAGGAACAACACAAGTGAATGTGTCCGCTAAGAGTTGCCCACAATAAGACAATCTCATCCAAAACTTATAACTGACCGTCTTATCCCCCTTCCTCCCTTTTACATAAGACACCAATTCCTTGCATTTATTTTCTTTGTCTTTTCTATCTACTTCAAGCATCATCGAAATATAGAGTTCCTTTTCCTGAACAAGTTTTGCGGTCATTTTGGTTCTTGTATAATGGATTTGGGTGACGTTCTTGTCATCGGTTTCATTGAAATGTCCTAATTGTTTCGTTGCAACATGGAAACCACAATTTCCATCCCCTTCAACGTCGTAGGTGGATATAAGGTAATCTAAGATGACATAAGGGAGTGGTTCTGCATACTCTTCGTACAACGTATGAGTAACACGATATGGTCTTCCTTGTGAATCTCTAGGGGTATGCATATTTTTCCTTTTCCCTTTTATTGTAACCATTTTACTTGTTTGGCTTTGTTGTCTCTTCACAACATACTCAACAATATCCATATTTTATTGGCCTTCTCTCTGTGGCTTCGATGACATCGCGATAACCTTCAATTTCACTTTTCGGTCACTTTGGGTGCATACTTCTTTTTTTGGACGACCCCTTTTCTTGGGTGCAACCGGATTCTCATACTCCTTATATTCCGCTTCGACATGCTCATGACGTGATGAATCTCTTGTGCAAATCTTATTGTCCTTTACCTGTTCTCTCAATGAATCTTTATGCTTGGTCTACCTTGTGCTTTTTGCTTTGTAGGTTCCTCTTGTACCTCCAAAGATCGACGGAAGCCCAAACACAAGTTAGCAACCAATATTTGTCTTCTCGCATAATTCATTATAGGGTAAACTTCATTTATAGCGCGACCAAGCTCAGTGTCTCCAAACTGTTCATCATATGCTCATGTGGGCCTTGGGACTAAAGAAAGTTGCCTCCAAAATGGATCAATATCGTCAAGCGGAATGACATCCTTGTACTCACCAAGCTTGTGACGACATGGGAGGTCGAGCCACGTCAAGGTCGTACAATTACATTGCACCAAAATGCCTTCTTTCTCTTGATTCCTATATCTTTTAAGTTCGACGATCATATAATGTATTGCCCATGCCGACACTTGGTAAGATATACCCCTTAGCAAATCAGAATCATCTATATATGCCAAAAAGAACCTGTCCCTACTATGTTCCATTGCGTCATTATCCGGTTAAGATCATTCATGGCGTGCTCGTGAATAACTTCATGTACCGTAATGACCCCATTCTGACTCTCTTCAATGATGCTTTTTAACTGACCGTGTGATGCCTCTGTCATACTTGTAGACTCATTTTTGAAGTGCTTATATTTGTTGGTCCATGCATATACAAAATTTTCCTTGTATGTACGTAACCATGAATTTTGACAATAATCGACCGCTTTCCTATGATCCTTGCTCAAATCATAAATAAACTTTTGTAACTTAGAAAAAAACTTCACCTCGGTAGTACAATGAGCCAAATCATCCCAATCAATTAGAAATTGCTTCTATTTCTCTCTATCTTCACCATATTTTTCCTTTTATTTCCTTTTCTCTTCCGCTCATTCCTCTCTGGAAAGTTGACTCAGACGCTCGTCTTCCTCATTCGAACGCTGAGCACCGGTCTTTCGCTTGGGCTTTTGGATATGACGTCTGCAATTTGAAAGGACATAGCACTGGATGTTCCACGTGCATAGAAAATATTGTACGAGTGGAAAAACATGTTGAATGACATTCATTAATCCAATCTCTTTATCGGTAATTATAACCCCTGGAGTTTCTCCATCGCGGTTAATCAACCTCAATTGTTCCAACGCCCAAATATAGTCCTCTTCTTCCTCTTTTTCTATAAAACACCAAGCTACCGTGAACGGTTGCTTGTCCGAAATATGACTGATAATGTTCAACATCGACATGTTATACCTATTGGTCTTATAGGTACACTCTATTATCAAAACATGATAAAAACACTGAGCCAATGCCACCATCTTCGGATGCACAAGGAAAATATGAGACACTTTATTGTCCGGATCCAACTTTGTTTACATCGCGTAGTCTAGCTTTTCTGCTACTGAGATTGTTTCATGATTAATCTACCATCTCATTCGGTTCTTTTGATCGTTGCTTTGGCGGCGTAAATTGTGGAAATTGTAGACAAGTTATCCTTATCATCGGCCTTTATCTTATTCAGGATCTTAAGAGGTCTACTTCCCTTCATCTTCCGGACCGTCTCCATCTCATGTGGTTTCAACCGGGAATATGCAGTGTGTCCAATCATACTCTGGGGTAACAGATGGTTATGACGACCATCGGGAACACTCGACAATCTCCACCGACCACCTTCAAAGTTCCTATTAAATCTAATCTTAAACGGACACCCACACTTTTTTGTATTTGATTTATAGACCTCGTTGTCTTCTTTTCGTATTTATAGCCTTTTGCTTTGTGGCTTTCACGCTTGCGTCTTCTCTCACAAATCATTTCAAACTTTGTAGCCGTGACTTGGTTGTTTTGAACCAACACGCACATTTTCTCTTTGGCCTTTGAGATAACCCATTCTTTTGCCTCAACCTTAGTTGTCCATGCCTACATTTCGTAAATTTGATTTTATGAGAAGTATACTTATGTTGATGAGATGACTAGTCAAACTTTTTGAGAAAATAAATCAATTCAAAGGGTAGATCACATACGTTGTCAGTCATATAGTGGTGGGAAGTATCCGTCCCTATCTGAGACATTGGTTCAGGTTCATCGCTTAGTTATGCAACCACCTACAAAGAAAGAAAAAACAGATTTAAGTAAACACAATGAGATGAGTTGTCATGGTCTCAAACTATCAATAATGACGACTCTTTACCAAAAAATACCCACTCCTCTGTCCAATTTTACATAGATGGCGTCATGGTTTTCGAAAAACATAAATGACGACTGTCAAAAAGTTACAAGTCGTTATGGTATTACAATACGATCATGACGACCCTAGGAGTGGTTATTGTTAATTTTGAATTTGCCAAATATGGTTGACTGACCCAACAACTTAAAAATAAAATAAATAGTCGTTGGTAATTAAACACTATAAATGGAAACTATCCTTTTCATTCTGCAAGAAATCCGTACAACGAGAGCCACTTAAATAGGAGCAAAGGCTCTGAAAGAGCACGAGAAGGTCATTCTACTTAGCCCGTGAAACTCGGCTTCCAGTAAAAGTGAAGAATCCTATTTTTTCTATAACATAACTTCACTGAGGTTTCTTCAGAACATTCATTCGAGCCAAAGCAGAGACGTATACGGAAATGATTCTCATTCTCACCTATCCGTTTCATTCTCATTCTCACTTATCCCTTTCATTCTCATTCTCATTTTCCAACTCATTCTCATCCGTCCCTTTCAAGCACTAAATATGGTAACTCCATATACTACCGATGAAGATGTTACCATTGTTAGAGCGTGGGTTACGATCACAAAACACGACTACGATAGAGCGTACATTACCCAAAGTAACCAAGACGTTAATCAAAACTTTAATATGGATCAGACATCCGATTCTTGGTGGAAGTGTATGTTTAAGATTTTTGTGGGATTAAACGGAAATTGTAATCGTAGGACGTTCAAAGTCATTAAGAAAAAATTTGAGAAGTTGTTTCAACGATTGGAAGCTTTGAAACAGAAAATGAAAGCTGAAGCTCATCCTACCGAATCTAGTGCGACAAGAGTAAGTATGTCAACCAACAAGTCGTTCATCAAAAATAGTTTTCAAACATACAAACTTACAATTGATTTGTTTTTTTCAGTGGGTGATGCTCTCGACAGATATGAAACTATCCATGGAAAGACGTTTAAGCATGAGGATTGCTATCGCATTTTGGAAGAAAGTACCTATGATTTCAACCTATATGATTACGTGTTTAAGTGTAATTTAATGATCTATTTTATTTCAGTTCCTTTAATGTAACATGATGTATGCCTTTTCGGTTCAATGAAATGATTTTACGTTCATTTTTTTTACAAAAGCAAAAACCAAAAAATTCCCAAATGGAGTCGTCAAGGTTATGAATATCCACCTTGACGACTGCATATTAAACCTGGTTAGAGACGTCATGGTATTTGGTATGAACCGATACGACCCTAACACATATTTCATATAGGAATTTTGGGTCCAAGAGTCGTCATGGTATAGACATAGTACAATGAAGACTCTTAATGAGCAAAGTTACAAGTAAGGTCGTCACTATCATTTGTTGGACCATGGTGATTTTTCATAGAATGGTAAAGTTGCAGGTTAGTGTTGGATGTTAGGACCTTGACGATCTATACCATGCCGAAACTTACTCTGTGTCTTCCCTTTACCACTATGATTCGACGAATTAAACCAAAAAATCAACCATTCATAGACTATTAGAGGTTTACATGAGTGTTTTGAGCTATGGGTCATTCATTTGGAGCATTGGTTTCTTCATTTGGAGCTTGAGGTTCTTCATTTACACCATCATTTTCGGCTTCATATATCAATCGATCAACGTTATATATCCAATGTAACTGAGAATCTAAGTAAAGATCAACACAATCATCCTTGTTATTCGAAGCTTCTCCAACATCAATATTTGCATTAGAATCACTCATCTATCAAAACACTAGGTTTTCACTTTTTTTCCCTCCAATACCTCCAAAGCCCTCTTCTTCTCTACTCACAATTTTTTTTCCTCTAATTTTATTCCTAACCATAATCTAGTCGAGTGGATCACCTGACACAGGAGTGTCTTCCCCTCAAAGCATTTTTAATCGGAAGAAGAACACGAAGAAATCAAGATGAGAATTCAAACGATCAAAAAAAACCATCTCCCTTAACATTAGGTCATGATACTGTCACACAACACATACAACTAATCTAATCTTACTAATTAACTAATCTAATAATATATTAGAACTAATTAAATAAAAATACTTTAGTTATTTATGAAAATATATAACTAGGGGATAAGGGGTATTATTATTAGATAATCGTATATTATCTTTTCCTCCACCCTATTAATTCTAAAACCCCTAGATAAATCCAGGATAATAATATGGGTAATCTGTAAACTATACGAAATTGCGAAGAATATTTACAAGAAAGGAGTGATTTTGTTTTATTTCAAATGTCTGCAAGAGTGAAAAGGAAAAGCCCTTTGTACTTCATACTAGTTTCCTTTGCTTCACACTCTTTCGGTCTTTCCTTGTTCTTAAAAGCAATATGAACCTAAACCTTTCATCAAAATAAGAAAAACCTAAATCTAATAACAAGAAAAAGCGAGTGTGAGGCAACATAGAATCGACCTTGTAATAACAACAACCTCTACTCCAGAATTCATCAACCCGAGTAATCAAATCTCCGTTTCATCTGATTTTGATTGTGATTTTTAATTTTGTGATGTTATTATGCCTCCAACAGTAGTAGATTTCAGAACTACTCCACAAATGCAATCTAAGCAAAACCCTAACCCTAGTAAAGGTGAGATCCCTTCTTCTTCAAAATCCTTTGATTTCGATTTTAGTGGTATTTCTTCCAGTAATTTCTTCTCTAAAGAAAATCAATCATTAAATAGAAATGTAAATGAAGGACCTTTTTTTGATCCTAGTTATACCTCACCTGTTTCTTCTGTATCTCGTACTATTGGTTCCGAGAAACCAGCTATGGGCACTTCTTCTGGTCTTTCAAAACCTAGACTTGTTAAGGTCAGAAAACATATGGGTTCGAGGTCGAGTAAAAAAGATTCTGGTTTTCGTACGCCATCTTCAGATACTTTAACTGATCAATGGGTTAGTTGGAATCCGTTTGCATCAAATTCTGCTCAGAAAAGTGGTTTAGGTGAAAGTATAGGAAACGAGATGAGGAAGTTGAACATTGGAAGAGAAGCAAAGGAGAGGGTAAATTTAAATTTGGGTAAGGACCCTGTTAAGCATGCAGATGGTTCATTTGTATCAGGTAATACCAATTTGAGAAACCCAGGCTCTAATTTGAAAACAAGTGGTTTACGTGAGAAAACAGATGAATCTCTTCCGGATGAGTTGACCAAGTTGAACATTGGTTGTGAAACAAATGGAAGTGGAGTAAATTTGGGTGCAAGCGATATACCCATAAAGAATGTTTTTGTATTTGGAAGCGGTAGTAAAAAGGGTGCACGGTTAGATGAGAATTTGGTGTCAAATGGTGTGAGAAAGTTGAACATCACTAGCGTTGAAGTTAGCGACAACGTTGACAACAGTACTGATACCAATTTCCACTCTAAAGTTGATAACAAAAGCTCATTCAGCTTTAAGAAATGTAATGGGGTACCTGATTCTGAGATGAAGAAATTGAACATAGATGACTGTGGGAATGCTGGTGGTGAGGAGAAGACTAAAGAAGCTGATCTTGGCTTCCAAGGATTACAGGGTAAAAGTTCAGGTGTAGGATCAGGTCCTCACTGCAAGGCTTCTAAACTGGGCGAAACACTTGCATCGTCTTCTTCATTCTCAACGGAAACCTCTGCGCATGACTTTCGATCAGTTGGAAGTACTTTTGAATCTCCTTCAATGGAGAGATCCCAAAAGAATGTGAATTGTGATTTTTCATGCCCAGAAGATGGATCACATACATCCTCCTTTAGAGGAATTGAGCAGGATAGCTCGTGCTCTTTTGCGGGCTCATTTCCTCATCTTTCATCATATTCGTTTGCATCGGGAACCCCTGGATTATTCCAATCCGCTGGGAGTAGTTTTGAAGTACCTTTAAAGAGTGGAGCTGAAAAGAAAGCAAATTTTATATTTACAAGCTCACAAGATGGATTTAAAACTCCCCAATTCAGAGCACCAAAACTGGATAAATCAGGTTCTTCTATGGGAGACCTTACCTCCGCGTTTAACAAGAAGTTGGATTTCACCGCTCGAAAATCAGCAAAAGATTCGAGGCTAAAGAAAAGGAAAGGAAAGCTGAAGCCAAATACCCCAGTTCACCAGTGGGATAGGAAAGAAAATTTCTCAAGGGAAAGTTGTTCCCAAGAAAAACCAGACTCTCCTGGATCTTGTTCACCAATGGATTTTTCCCCTTACCAAGAAACATTAGCAGACAATCAGCCTCCAAAAGAAGCTTCTGTCACATCAGGTGCGTTCTTCCACTTTGACCCACAATCTGCATCAACTTATGCACACCCTTCAGTGCCTGTAGATGCCACATGCAAACTGAATACCAGCAGTGATGAACTGAACCAAGGAGAACTAAATGATGGTAGATCTCAAAGTTTTGAGAGACGTGATGGTGCCAGTTATGCGGCAGAGGGATTTGTACCTGGAGACAAATCTGAATATCTGAGGTTCACAGGCGTAAAATTGGACACAGACATCGATGTTGATGCGACAAGAAAAACTGAAGCTAATATTGGGTCAAATATGGGGGAGAAAGCTCATGATACAAGCTCACAGTTTTGCTTTTCTTCAAGTTCAGACAATGTTAGTTACCCTAGCTTTACGCTTGGGGCCTCCCCCTTTCCTCAAGGGAGTTTATCTGGTCCAGCTCGTCACTCCAGAAAGAAAGATAGAAGGAAAGCTGGACAAAGTTCACATCCTAATGCCAAAGTTCACTTGGCATCTCCTAATACACCCTTGTTTCCTTGTGCTGGTAGTACATCACAATCAATCCCTGGATGTGATAAGACAGAAGATTCATCTGTCTCTGAAAACAAAAGAAACAATCGGTTAGAAACAGATAAAGAACCAAAGGCGAAGGAAGTGACCAACCCTGTAGCTGCTGTGCCGGACACTGTGCTGGAAGCATGTGAGAAGTGGCGAGTCAGGTGTAGTTAATACCTTTTTATTTTCCCCAACCATTCGTTTGTTATAATTTTTAAGAGATTCCGTTTCCCAGTTATCTTTAGACTGCATTTGTAGTTTGATACCATGGCTTTGCATTCTTGTTTGTTGTTTCGAACATCAAAGTTTGATACTAAATTTTGACTCTGATTGATATGATATAAATCAGGGGAAACCAAGCTTATGCAAAGGGAAACCTATCTAGAGCTGAGGGTTATTATACACGTGGGTTAAATTGTGTTTCGCGAAAAGAGGCTTCCAAAAGCTGCTTGAAGGCTTTGGTTCTGTGCTATAGTAACCGTGCAGCAGCAAGGATGACCCTGGGGAGAATGAGAGAGGCACTAGGAGACTGCAAAGAAGCTACGGCCATAGATCCTAACTTTTACAAGGCTCAACTTAGAGCTGCTAAGTAAGTGCTTCACTTGGTTATTCTCGTCTTGTGGTTTACCAATCGATGCTGACTAACAGTTTATTTAGGGTCACATAATTTAATTTTGTAGATTGTTGACAATTTATTTATTAAAAGGTCACAACAGGAGGCATGCCATTTCTGCATCTGCATTCTTTGTATCTTTGGAGTTTGGAGTATGTTATTATGGTGAATGTGTGAAAGCTTCTTTTTAACGTATATGCGGGTTAGTTAGGAAGTGAAAAATAAATTATTCTAAGTTTTGTTTGAAAATTTTGAATGTATTCATTAAGAATGAATGATTATATACACACTCTTGTTGAGAGTCTTGAGACATCATTCACAAAAATAAATAATTAAAGAGATATACGTTTTAGGATGGTCATGATTATCATGTTATCGTTTCGTCTGTCCCTCATGTATATTTGAAATTGAAATTTGTGATTTACTCGTTAGCATTTTTTCATTAGAAAAAAGTGGGAAATGCTTGCAGAGACAGAAACCTTTGAGGTTTATGCATCACTTTTAACGTGTTCTAAATGAAGATATGGAGATGTCTCTATTTGATATAATTGTGCTGAAAGTTCTCTTTTATTATACTTGTAAGGATAAAGTAGCAACATCATTTCTGGCTAACTGGCTTAACTAATTATTAGGATGGTGAGTTGTATACATTTGATATATAAATATCCTAACAATCGCGCATGCTACTAAATCTATTCCAATTGTTCATCGATGTGTACTTTCCAGTTGTCATCTAGCGCTGGGGGAAGTTGAAGACGCATTGGGATATTTTAGGAGTTGTGCTCAATCAGGAGGGGTATGCTTGGACAGAAAAGTTGTTATTGAAGCTTCTGATGGACTACATAAAGCTCAGGTAAAATTTGATTTTGTTGCATCCCACACTGTTTTCGTACAATTGTTCATTCATCATTCTTAACGTCTTTGTTTGTTGACGTTTAGTCATGTTATTTGGAAGTGTGTATGTGGAAGCTAAAACACATCTGATATAACGATTCCCTTGCATGATATAATTGGAGATGGAAATTTGAATCTTGTCGTTATATCTTAGTTTATAGCATCACTAAGTTGATTATCGGGACACGAAACCCTGCTTTCCTTTTCTAAAGCGGTAATTTTTTGTGTTTACTTCTTAATGCTGAAAGAATTTTCATATCAGTCAACTTGTTCCTCTTCTTTTTGTTTTCCCTCTTCTTTCCTAATAAATTTCTCCTTGGGAGTTTGCCTTAAAAATAAATTAATAAAAGTAAAATAAGTGAACTTGTCTTATGTGATTCTGTTTGTGTGTGTTCTGCAGTTAGTTTAGGGTTTTAACGTTTGCTCTGTTTTACCTCTTTCTGGTATTAGTGAACTCCCTGAACATGTTTGTTGACACATTGTCTGATTTTGTAATGTTATTCTATGTACTGCAGAAAGTTGCTGGATATGTCAATCATTGTGTTGAAGTTTTGCAGCAGAGGAGATTTGGTGATGCAGAAAAGGCACTGACCATGGTTACTCAGGCTGAATCGATATGTCCAAATTCAGAGAAACTGGCTGAAATCAAGGCCGAGATGCTCTTCATGGTGTGTGCTTATTTAGTTTTTACAACTTCGTGGTGCTTATTTAGCAATTATTTTACTACAACTCTGTTATGCTTATTCAATATTATTTGTCGAATAGTTGGACTCGCATAACCCCTCAATCACTTCACTGAATCTGCTCTAACTTTCATTGGCATATCATTATTGATTAAATAGCTGCGAAGGTACGAAGAGGTGCTTCAGCTCTGTGAGCAGTCTCTGGGTTCTTTGTTCTCTAATGCTGATGGCCAGTCAGATAACTCGAATGCCCATGTAAGCTTAAAGAACTCTCGTGCATGGTGCTTGTCCCTGATTTCTAAGTCTTATTTTTACCTTGGAAGGCTGGAGGAGGCTGTTGGTTTTCTTGATAAAATTGAGCAGGCAGGATTCGTGACAGAAAAGTAAGATTTGCTTTTTCATTCGCTTATGACTGCTTAGTCTGATTTCTTCTCCGCCTCCTATTTCTTTCTCTTCACTTACATGTTTCTTAAATCTTCTTTAAACTATTCAGGAATGAGGTCAATAATCTGAAATCATCAGCGTCATTATCGGTAACCGTACGTGAGCTATTGCGCCACAAGGTATGTTCGTTAACTTCCCATATCCATGAACACCTTTAGTCGCAACTCAATATGCTCTCATTATTACTGATCAAAGATATGTATTCAACATCGATATCTATGTGATCTATCTGTTGGGCGCTGACCAATTTAAAATTATGTGTTTCTTTTGTAAGTATACATATTGTATATATAAATTTGTAGTAACTATGCCATTGGTTTTGGCGTTTACATTATTTACGCATGTTCCACATTCTGGATCGTACAGTGAAAAATATGTGAACTTTCTTGGTTATCTATATGATTATATTTTTTACTACAGGCTGCTGGGAATGAAGCTTTTCAGTCAGGAAAATATTCCCAAGCAGCCGAGCACTATACTGCTGCGGTATCGTCCAATGTTGAATCACGCCCTTTTGCTGCGATATGCTTTTGCAACCGTGCTGCTGCATACCAAGCTATAGGCCAGATAACGGATGCCATTGCTGATTGCAGCTTAGCTATAGCTCTTGATGGAAATTATCCCAAGGTAAGTGTATATGCATTTGGTTAGTTGTCTTTGAATGGAAATACATATATATACACACACACACACATATGGGGAATAGTCTTGTGGTTATGTATGTGTAGTTTGCATGCTAATTCTTTGAGACTATGTAAACTTATGTTGTATATGCTAACTTTGATGATCTAACAGGATTTGGTATGATTTCATCAGTTAGTTTTTCTTGTTAGAATTGATGTTTCAGTTACTTAGTTTTGATTTTAGAGCACCTAGATTCCAGGGTAATTAACTTGCAAAGTTGTTTTTTTTTTTGTAAATTAAGAATCCTAATTCGGTTAGATAGTTTCATAGAAATCCTCTCAAGATTTCTCGGTTTACCTACTTCTCGATCTTTATTTTGAACTAACTGTATATTTTGCAGGCAATCTCTAGAAGAGCTACGTTACATGAGATGATCAGAGACTATGGAAAAGCTGCTACCGATCTTCATAGACTTATACCTCTGCTTGAAAAGCAAGCCGATGATAAGTCTAATCAAGCTGGAAAACTAGGTAGACTAACTAGCGTTCCGAATGATTTAAGACAAGCACGTTCACGGCTCTCCACCGTGGAAGAGGAAGCCAGAAAGGAGATCCCTTTGAATATGTATCTTATCTTGTAAGTTTCTTCACATAATGAACCTTGTTTGTTCATGGTTTGACCCGTCACATTAACCACTTGCAAATAAAAATAGAATTACCCCACTATAGTTCAGTTCTGTTTGTGCAAGAAGAACAATCACTATAATAATATGTTCATGTACCTAGTGTTGTCTTTCGTATTCTATGTATCATATATTTTTATTCCATAGGTTATCTCTTCCTTGCCTAGTACTTAAGAGGGATATAATATAGTGGTTGAGTGGACTTCTCCAAACCAATTAGGATTCACTTGATATAGACAATACCTAATTTCTTTTACTTGAACATGATTTACCCTTAAAATAGATCTTTTACCTGCCTTTAACATGGTGCTGACAGATACTCTCACCATGGTATAATCCTACTAGAGATACAGGAGGAGATTTTTAAAATCATGTTCTGTGTAAGCATTACATACAGGAGATGCTATATTTGCATGTGTGCAGAGTTTATAAAATACCAATCTGGCTTCTTTGTTCAGTATGATTCTTTTATCTTACTGCCGAAAGAGGTTGCAACCAGGAGAGCCTGATAAAGTTAATATTGTCTGAGGGACTAGCATCTTATGGCGTTACTGTTTAAATATAATATTTATTCAGTTATTAATAAATAAAACGTGCACTTTTACTTTTCTCCTATATGAAATCCATGACATTTTTGTAAGCTATAATAGTAACAGTACCACTACCTTCGGTACATATTTAGCCATAGCACAACAAAGCTTTCAGTTTTTCTTTCTCTTGCTCAACCAAAAGAGATGATAAGTTGGTAGGGGCCATTTGATAGAAGCAAGCCAAAAGTGGATGACTTTAATTATTCAAGGTTTTACTTGAACTGAGTATATGATATAGAACTATATTTGGAGTAATGTAAAAGATACTAAATAGTTTCATCCCTACCACGTGAGTGAAAGACGGGAAGAATCAAGGATACGTGAAAAGGTTTCCTTGAATAATGGTTATCCATAGAAAATGAAATGATTATTTGAATATAAATTTGATGACCATGAAAACTGATCCAGCTATTAAAATATATGTTAACTAAAGTGCTTCAAGTTTTTTACCAAGTGCTCATGATCTGGACTTCTTCTATCTTCTTCTAGCGTTTTTTCCAATACTTGTAGTTTTTGCTAATCGCTGAATGCCCTCATGCCATTTTTCTAAATTCTTTTGTTATTTGAATCTGACTGCAGAGGAATTGAACCATCAGGCGATGCTTCAGATGTAAAGAAGGCTTACCGAAAAGCAGCACTCAGATATCATCCAGACAAGGTATGATGAAATCTCAAAACTTCCTGTTTAAGCATCTACAGGTGCTATTGCCCCTTATATTTTAACGATTATGGTGTTCATATAGGCTGGTCAGTTCTTAGCGCGATCTGATAACGGAGATGATGGGTTGTGGAAGGAAACTGCTGAAGAGGTTTACAAGGAGGCTGACAAACTCTTCAAATTAATTGGAGAGGCTTATGCAATACTTTCAGACCCAGCTAAGGTCTGCAGCTTTGATTGAATCTTGATTGCTTTCATATTTGTTACCATGTTTCCGTAGACATAATATCTTTATACTTGCATTACAGCTTAGTTACTGGTACGGCAGTATGAGGGTACTTTGATTGTTTATATCTTCTTGAACAACACAATTCAGGACCATTCGTATTATCTTACTAGGTGTAACTTGGACCAAATCACCTGGTCACACCATCAAATTCTCATCCGTCAGATGCTCATATGGAATACCACGAGATTTAAACCATTGATGTTGCTTAAAAACCAACCTACTTTATTATAAAATGTTCTGCGTGTGGTACAAAATCTGGATTTGCTTGTCCAGCCTTTATGAGTCTAGCGTGCTTGGTTAAGTTGTCAGTTGGTCAATCCCAATTAGGGTGAAGTAAGAGGTTTTACAACTTGCAGAATTTGGTTTATTTTTGTTTACCAACTTATATTGTGTAAGCAAATAAAAAAAAAAACAAATTCTTGTGTACGAGCACTAAACACAATATCCGTAGAACACATAGGACCTCAAGTCTAGGCTTCTACTGTTTGGCTTATCCTACCTCATAGGTGAGCAAACAGTTTTAAGTGGATAGCCCTCATTGTTGATCTTTCTTTTCAAGCATCTATTTAAGCCTTTTATAATATAAATGTTTTTCGGTCGCAGCGCTCACGATATGATCTTGAAGAGGAAATCAGGAACTCCCGTAAGAAAGCTAATGGAAGTTATAGTAGTCCAAGACAATCATATACTAACAGCAGTCCGCATGAGAGACGTGGCAGCAGCAGAAGGGAATGGAATGAATTTTGGGATTCGTACCAAAAGTCAAAATGGTCAGAAGCAACTAGGTCAAGGAGTAGATATTATTGACAACTGCAACCCCAAGTGAACATACAGCAAGTTAATAGTCATCAATCTCATCCTGTAATGTGATAAGAAGTTTGGTTGTTCAGCTTTTGTTATCATGCCAGAAACAGATTTAAGTTTCTGAATTTCAGCTGAGAAGACATTGGAACCGTTGAAGAATTTTCAGATGTTTAAAAGAAATTAACATATTTGAAAGGACACAAAAAAGGTTTCAAGGTCTGGACAAGGACCAGAGATGTTGGATGTTGTCAGTGCTGCTCTATCTTAACAGCAAAAATGTCCCAGCTAGTATAGAAATATCATCAATGTGTACAGACTATAGAAATAAATTGAAAGATTTGGCTTATGTGAAAGGTGCAAGTGGTTGCAAATTCCGTCAGAAGTGCTTTTCAGAGAGGATTTTCTTGTTTGGCTTTTAGGGGAAAACAGTAGGATCGCAAAAGATCTGTCTACTGCAGAAAGTTAATTGATGCCCTGATGTTTTTTTGTTAAGTTGGTTGATTTTATTCTCTTACACTGACCATTGGAATGCTGGTATTGTATTCCTTTGGTGTTCAACAAGTGAAAGTATCTACTGGATGTTCAACTTCAAAGTACAAAGATGAAACCAGTGAGCTTAGTAGGAGATTTTACTAACCTTTTCTTTAAACACAATCGCACACAGCGCTATAAGGCGTCAATAAAATATCGGATTTGGTACCTGCAATTGGGCTATATTATACAGTCGCTTGTACTTTTCTTATTTTTCTTGATAATAACTTGTAAAATTTTGTTCATAGCTAAATAGTGATTACATAGGATTCAAGTCCATACCATCAAGTTTAAATCAGAATACATGTACTAAACCTAGACTAATACGTTTTAAAAAAAATAATGTCCACACCTTTTTTTTTATTATTGAAAAAGATTTTATAACTAAAAAGAACTAATTACATCTCAGTCTTGTGAGGCGATAATGCAAAATGTTAGCCCATATGCAAAACTATGCATAACAAAATTCTCGTGATAAAAGATTGAGAGATTTTTTTTTTTTTTATTCTATTGAGAGAGGTTGAGAGACAGATCGGGGGTTAAGGTTCTTCTGTTAGCTGCTGATTCAGAGAGAGAGATTTGGGGATTTGGGTTCTTCTGTTAGCTGCTGATTGAGAGAGAAAAGATGTCGGTAAAAACAGTTGTAGTAGTTAAAAATCTAACTACTATCCCAAGAGATCTAAAATATAAGAACGGAGATCTATCAACCTAAAATAAAAATAAAGAACATAAAAATAATAGATAAAAATATTTACGTGGTTCAATCGTTAACAAGATCTATATCCATGGGTTAGGGTTTCATTATGATTTGATGTATTTATATAAAATTCCATTAAAGGAAAATGAAGCTCTTGGTGTGCTTGAGAGTATCTCCTATAATGTTTAACTAAAGCGAAGAAGAAGTTCGATCCCTAAAAACATATCATACTTTCTCTTTTATAGGGAAAGAGATGTACATCGAGTTACAATATTGCTCTTAAGGCTGATTACTTAAGATAAGAACTGGTAGAAGATAGACTATTCTATAGATGGTTGTTGTTGAGCTAAGTTACTTTGGTTTTGATCTTACGCCACGTGTCCCTATAGATATTTTGTCACTACATTTTGCCCCTTTTCTTGAGGGTTGTTCTTAGAAGAATCCTTAAGAAAATCCCCTTTAACCTTGTGTCTACATTGTTGGTTTTTGCTTCGTCTAGATTCAGAATGCAGAGAATGAATGTTGTAACAAACTTTATAGCTTCTACTTGTTGCTGCGTGAACTAAGCGGAAGAACACAATCTGGTTTAAAAGTATTAATACTTGCTCCTGTTTTTGCGCGAAGTTCCAAAGCATTTCTTGAATTAATATTTACTGACTATTGGTATGGTGTTATAATATTCCTTGTACGCTGTCCCTGTGACATATTTTAGATTTTAATAAGTAATCTTCGCATACGAGATCCAAATATTTGTCTTGAAGAAGTATAAATAGAAGCCCAAATCATATGAAGTATCAATCCTTGAGTAAGTATTAGAAATCCAAAGTATAAGTACCCAGCCTTGAATGCTAATGAATAGTATTGTGAAGCATTGAATTATAGGGTTAGGAAGTACACAATATATGAACTATGAAGTAATAAATTATAATAAATAGTATTGTCATGCCTAGGAAAGTAGTATGCTAATAACATTTGTGAATACCTAACAGGATGCAAAAAGTGTGTACGAGAATGATGTCTACCGAGCTACTCATAAGATTCTTAACTTTATTCTAATTATTTTTCATGGCCTGTGTTTGTTCACTAGATTATGTCATCTATACAATAACTATAATAAATTAAGAGACAAGGGTAGGAAGATATGTTATCCAAGTTATTGCTCTGATATGAGCTATCTGGAGGAGATCAGAAAAAGTATGGAGCATTCTCGAGTTGAGAGGTTTGGAGGAGGCCAGAGGAAGTCTAGAATATGCCTTGAACTATTACATCTGGATCAAGCCATAGATGGTCTAGCACCGGTATCTGGAGCATGCCCCATATGCCTATGGTCTGAGGTGGTAGGGACAAAGATGGTTCTTGTCCGAGATGGTCGGGTCAGAAATAGATGTCGTGAGTTGATCTGACTTCAGCAAGCTGACCAGACTTGGTTATCCGAGTTGAACTATGGCAGTTTGTCCACTCCAGGACGATCTTCTCCGAAGTTAAGTTGATTTCGAATCGACTGTTGCCCCAGACTAACTTGTCCAAGATGGACTAAGCTGATTGGATTTGGTGTGGGCCGAGTGATGTTACATTGAAGTAGCTGAGCCAAGGATGGTGGAAGTTTGCATCTACTCTGCTCACTATAAATTTAGGTGAACTTCTGGATGGTTCCTCAACCATAACTGAATAAAATCAACTCTATACGAAGTACAACAGCTCACAACACCTCTTTACAGCTTCACCACAATTACAACCAACTTATAACCCCTTCAAAGAAATTTATAACACCTCGTATAGCTTTAACAAATGTTTTAACGTCTTTAAACCTATTTCAAAGCGTCGTTTCAGCCCTTTCATAGCTCAATTCCTCTTCCCTGATATCTAGCTTTGAAACTCTATCCAGATTCGATTGTTTGACTAGTTTTACGGACATAAAACTCATGCAAACCTTCCCATAACTCGAGTTTGCGTTACTGCCAATATGAATCGTAGGTTGACCTATTGTTCATTAGATTTACAGACCCTCCCTCACCCTTTAGTCTGCTTCATTCCTTACCATCTTTGGTAGAAACTTTTGTTGGAAAAGTACCTTCCTGTAACAGAGAAACACAAACACAGAGAACTTGAAGATGATTAAGGGAGGGTTAGAATTAAACTGCACACACACTCAAACACAAAGAGGTGAAGTCGCCTGTTCAACAGACTGCCCTTAACTCAATATTTGCCAGGTACACCTTCAGGAAGATGCTGTTATACCCTTTCAGTGACAAACTTGAATTCAGGATGAAATCACCTGATACTAACCCAGCTAGCAAAGCTCGTTGGCCCGTTGTGAACTTAACAGAAGATGAAAGAAAAAGAAAGTAAATTCTAGTGCGCAAATCAAAGCAAGAAGAGAGGAAAAGTCGTCAGGACAGTGGCTGCGACTGGGGTAAACGAAAACCTTAGCATTGTTGTTCTTTTATAGGAGAAGAAATCTTTTGAGTTTTAAAACGGTGAAAAATTTAATTTGAAATATTAAATCCCCATTAAAACAAAACGTTAAGATTCTTTTAATTAAAAAAATATTTATGATTTTATTTTTCATTTAATTCAAAACGGTAAAATATTTATTTAAAAATAACGAAACGTTTTCTCATTGATGGGTACACGTGTGCACTCGCAAGCACGTGCCAGGCACACGTCAAGCTCACGCCAATGGTCACACCAATGGTCACGCCAAGGCTCGCACCAATGGTCACACCAAGGCTCACACCAAGGCTCACACCAAGGCTCGCACCAAGGCTCGCACCAAGGCTCGCACCAAGGCTCGCACCAAGGGTCGCACCAAGGGTCGCACCAAGGGTCGCGCCAAGGATCACGCCAAGGCTCACGCCAAAAACACACGCAAAAGCACACGCAAGCACCGCAAGCTCCGCAAGCCCGCGGCCTTCGGTGCTTCGGTGCGAAGCACCGCACATGTATGCATTTTCCCACTAGTCCATTTCCCAAGTCCATATCCAATCCACTAGTTCTTTTCCTTTTATAGAACGTTTGTGGTAATATGTATGAACTTCCTCCTTGGTTTGCCCAATGTGGGATAACCAAAGGTTTCTCATTCACTAAGAAGTGAAAATGGATGGCTATAATTCCACCCAAGTTTGGACTAGTGATCCTAGCACCCATCAAGCTAATTAAAGTAACAAAAATTAATTTAAGTAAGAAACTATTAATTTTAGTAATAACTATTTTTATTTCCCAACAATCCCCCACATGAATGACGAAACCGAAAAATCGGAAAATCGGAAAAAACGAGAAATACCTCTTAAGCAATAGGTGACCATTTGGAATTGAACCTTTGCTTAGTGAGAAGCACCGGAACTACTTGATGGTCAGTGAACGTGATGTCTTGAACTGCCATCGGTTAGTGTAATTCTTCAATAACTCCTTAGCGAGATATCTCTTAAAATGCTGTTAAGTTCATGCCGTTATGTCCGTTTTGGCCCTGGACGTATCCCGTTTCTCAGAAAGAATCATCTCAGTTCTCATAGGAAGCGACCCACTTCCTCATTCAGATAGGTGAGTTCTATCAAGAGTGTTAACTGCTACACCCCATCTCAATCTTAAATTGAAACTATAGAACTCATTAAGACTTTACTCTAAGTCATCCTCACTTGCAGTCACACTATCACGTCTACACCATAGGGAAGGGACAGAGAAAATAATTCTCTGATAGTGTTTAATTTTTACCCGCCATAAATTAGTTGTCTCATTCAAAACCTTGATCTTGGGATCTCCAGTCAGCAAGGTTGAGTATCCTTCATGGCAAGTTTTAATTGATGAGCTTAAGTCCCATCCCCCTCGATGCATTACTAACTACCTCCTTGGACAAGCCTTTCGTCAAAGGGTCCGCGATATTCTCCTTAGACCTTACAAAGTCAACAGAAATAACGCCAGTTGAGATTAGTTGTTTTAGAGAATTGTGTCTTCTCCTTATATGAATAGATTTTCCATTATAGTTGCTGTTTTTAGCATTAGCTATTGCAGCTTGATTATCACAATGTATAGATACAGCTGGCACAAGCCTATGCCAGAGAGGAATGTCTTCTAAAAAACATCTTAGCCAAGCGGCTTCCTCTCCTGCTTTATCTAAAGCTATAAACTCGGATTCCATAGTGGATCGAGCGATACAGGTCTGTTTGGAACTCTTCCAAGACACTGCTCCACAGCCTAGAGTGAAAACGTATCCACTCGTAGACTTAGACTCCTCTGAGTCTGCTATCCAGTTTGCATCACAGAATCCTTCCAGAACAGCAGGGTATCTGTCATAACTTAACCGAAAGTTTAAAGTGTATTTAAGATACCTCAACACTCTGAAAAGTGCATCCCAATGCTCTTGTCCTGGATTACAGGTATACCTACTTAGTCTACTCACTGCATAGGCAATGTCTGGTCTCGTGCAGTTCATTAAGTACATCAGACTTCCTATGACACGTGAATATTCAAGTTGCGAGACTCCATTGCCTTTGTTTTTCTTGAGTCTACAGGAAGGGTCAAAAGGAGTACTTGCAGGTTTACTATCAAACTGGTTAAATTTCTTCAGAACTGACTCAACATAATGAGATTGACTGAGACTGAATCCATTAGACTCCTTTCTAATTTTCATCCCTAGGATTACATCAGCAGGACCTAAGTCTTTCATATCAAAGTTCTCATTCAACATGTTCTTAGTGGAATTAATGATTTCTAAGGTTGTACCTAGTATAAGCATATCATCAACATGCAAGCATACCATCACACAAGCATCATTGACAGATTTATTGTAAACACATTTGTCAGCTTCATTTATTTTAAAACCATTAGAGAACATTACATGATCAAATTTTTCATGCCATTGTTTAGGTGCTTGTTTCAAGCCATATAAAGACTTTTTAAGTCTACACACCTTCTTTTCATAACCCTTCACCACAAAGCCCTCGGGTTGATCCATATAAATTTCTTCATCTAGTTCACCATTTAGAAACGCAGTTTTTACATCCATTTGATGTATCTCTAGGTTATGGATTGCAGCAATTGCAATTAGCAACCTAATTGAAGTTATTCTAGTGACAGGTGAATAAGTGTCAAAGAAATCTACACCTTCTATTTGTTTATAGCCTTTAGCTACAAGTCTAGCTTTATATTTTTCCACGGTTCCATCAACCTTACGTTTTCTCTTAAAGATCCATTTACAACCTATGGTTTTGCTCCCTAGAGGTAAATCTACTATTTCCCAGGTTTCATTCTGAATAATAGAATCCATCTCACTAATAGTGGATTCTTTCCACCATGGAGCTTCAGACGAAGTCATGGCCTCTTTATAGGTTTGTGGATCAGTTTCAACTAAACAGGTAATGAAGTCTGGCCCAAAAGATTTTTCTAATCTAGGTCTTTTACTTCTTCTTGGCTCATAAACAGGTTCATCTTCTTCTACCGGTAATGAATGGATAGAAGAAGGGACATCTAGAGGATCTACACGTATCACGCGAGATTCAGTTTTCATTGGAAAAACATTTTCAAAAAACGAAGCATCTCTAGATTCCAAAATGGTGTTCACACCAATTTCCGAGTTATCGGAACTCACGACCATAAATATATAGGCAGTGGTGTGCTCGGGATATCCTAGAAAGACACAATCAACGGTTTTAGGTCCTATTTTAGTCCTCTTAGGTGGAGGAATAGAGACCTTGGCTAAACACCCCCACACTTTGAGTTATCCATAAGAGGGTTGTTTGCCTTTCCATAATTCATATGGTGATTTTTCTGTTCCTTTAAGAGGCACTCTGTTCAGGATATAGCAAGCTGAGAGGACGGCCTCCCCCCACAAGTTCGCCGGTAGTCCTGAACTGATTAACATGGCATTCATTATCTCCTTAAGGGTTCGGTTTTTCCGTTTAGCCACACCATTAGATTATGGTGAATAAGGAGGAGTTACCTCATGAATAATGCCATGTTGCGCACAAAATTCTCCTATTGGAGTTACGTATTCACCCCCACGATCAGACCTAACAGTTTTAATGGTGGTACTCATCTGGTTTTCTACTTCTAATTTATATAATTTAAATGCCTCAAGAGCATCATCTTTTCCTTTAAGCAAGTAGATATGACAGTATCTAGTACAGTCATCTATGAATGTAACAAACCATTTTTTTCCACCTCTGGTTTGGATTGATTTCATATCAACTAAGTCAGAGTGAATTAACTCTAAGGGATTAGAAACTCTGTGGACATTTTTCTGAAAAGGCTTCTTCGCATATTTTGATTCTACACAGACTTCACATTTATGTTCATATTCCAAATTTAATTTTGGAATGCAGCCAGATTTTGCCAATTTGTTCATTGAATTATAATTTACATGACCTAGTCTACCATGCCAGATATTCAATGAGACAACAACATAAGAAGAATCAACTTTATTAATTTCAGTAGAGATTACAGATAATTTATAAAGTCCCTCAGCCTTATAGCCCTTTCCCACAAAGTCCCTACCCTTAGTGGTAATCACTTTTCCGGACTCAAAAACAATTTTAAAACCCTTATCATCTAGCACACCACTTGAAACGAGATTCTTGCAGATGTCTAGTACATGTAACACTTCATTCAATGTGAGGATTTTCCCAGAAGAAAGCTTCAGCGAAACATTTCCTTTTCCTGCAACTTGTGCTGCAGAAGAATTACCCATATAGAGTTTTTCTCCTTCTCCTACTGTCTGGTAGGAGGTGAACATATCCTTGCTTCCGCAGACATGTTTGGTAGCTCCAAAGTCTACCCACCAGTCTCTCACATTGGTAACTAAGTTAACCTCAGACACCGTGCCAGAAAATTCATTTTTACTACTTTCAGCCAAGTTTACATTTTGTTTCTTAAAATTCGCATCTTTGCGTTTTCTACAATGCATTGCCATATGGCCAGACACACCACAGACATAACAAGCTCCCTTAATCTTACCAATAGCAGACTTTGGTTTTTGAAATTTACCTTTTCCTTGAGGGCTAGACTTGCGCTTGTTGTGGTCCAGACTGAGTGAAGCAAACCTGTGTTCGATCACATGATCTTTGTTTGACATGTCTCTTGCAGAGGAGACATTCTTGTCCTTTGAGCACAACAACTCTTCAACTTGTATTTTCTTGCCCAGTTCTATCATAGTAATCTCACCAGTTTCATGCCTTAGTCTTCTCTTGTATTCGGCCCATGAACTTGGTAACTTTTCAATCACAGCAGATACTTGAAAGTTTTCAGAGATAGTCATACCTTCAGCAATGATTTCATTAATAATTTTCTGCAACTCCAGAAACTGGTCAACCACAGATTGTTCATTCAGCATCTTGTATTGTAAAAAACGTGCAACCAGAAACTTTTTACTTCCTGCAGTTTCTGCTTCATATTTTTCTTGCAGTGCAGACCATAAATTGTGAGCAGAAAAATCATCTTTAGCATTGTAAAAATCATACAAAGAGTCTTCAAGGCAATTTAAAATGTAATTTTTTGCTAAATAATTATTTCTCGTCCAGGTCTCTTTTTCCTTGGATGATTCAGGAGTATCCAGAGCTTTGTTATATGGTTTCAACACTATTTCATCAAGCATGTGGAAACTCAAGAAAAAGAGCATCTTCGACTGCCATCTCTTAAAATCCTTACCAGAAAACTTCTGAGGTCTCTCAACATCAGTCTTTGCCATTGTTACAGGGGATCTTTTGACTGCACAAGTATTGAGTTAAGATTGTTGGAAAAGTACCTTCCTGTAACAGAGAAACACAAACACAGAGAACTTGAAGATGATTAAGGAGGGTTAGAATTAAACTGCACACACACTCAAACACAAAGAGGTGAAGTCGCCTGTTCAACAGACTGCCCTTAACTCAATATTTGCCAGGTACACCTTCAGGAAGATGCTGCTATACCCTTTCAGTGACAAACTTGAATTCAGGATAAAATCACCTGATACCAACCCAGCTAGCAAAGCTCGTCGGCCCGTTGTGAACTTAACAGAAGATGAAAGAAAAAGAAAGTAAATTCTAGTGCGCAAATCAAAGCAAGAAGAGGGGAAAAGTCGTCAGGACAGTGGCTGCGACTGGGGTAAACGAAAACCTTAGCAATGTTGTTCTTTTATAGGAGAAGAAATCTTTTGAGTTTTAAAACAGTGAAAAATTTAATTTGAAATATTAAATCCCCATTAAAACAAAACGTTAAGATTCTTTTAATTAAAAAAATATTTATGATTTTATTTTTCATTTAATTCAAAACGGTAAAATATTTATTTAAAAATAAAGAAACGTTTTCTCATTGATGGGTACACGTGTGCACTCGCAGGCACACACAAGCACGTGCCAGGCACACGTCAAGCTCACGCCAATGGTCACTCCAATGGTCACACCAAGGCTCGCACCAATGGTCACACCAAGGCTCACACCAAGGCTCACACCAAGGCTCACACCAATGGTCACACCAAGGCTCGCACCAAGGCTCGCACCAAGGCTCGCACCAAGGCTCGCACCAAGGGTCGCACCATGGGTCCCGCCAAGGCTCACGCCAAGGCTCACGCCAAAAACACACGCAAAAGCACACGCAAGCACCGCAAGCTCCGCAAGCCCGCAAGCCCGCGGCCTGCGGTGCTTCGGTGCGAAGCACCGCACATGTATGCATTTGCCCACTAGTCCATTTCCCAAGTCCATATCCAATCCACTGGTTCTTTTCCTTTTATAGAACGTTTGTGGTAATATGCATGAACTTCCTCCTTGGTTTGCCCAATGTGGGATAACCAAAGGTTTCTCATTCACTAAGAAGTGAAAATGGATGGCTATAATTCCACCCAAGTTTGGACTAGTGATCCTAGCACCCATCAAGCTAATTAAAGTAACAAAAATTAATTTAAGTAAGAAACTATTAATTTTAGTAATAACCATTTTTATTTCCCAACAACTTTAACTTAACTTCTTGACGACAAAACAGACCCTCAACCTTATCAAACTAGCACCCAAGTATGTGAGTACTAGCAAGAGTTGGGTAGTTCGAGATAATGTTTATAGGTCAACTGGTCCGAATCATCTCTCTCTGAAGCTGAATTGGCGAGGCCCGATTAAATTGATCGTGATTCTATGGATTTCATCTCACTGTAACTCCCGATGATGAGGACTAGTGATTGAATTTATATCGCATCTGGGAAAACCTTCTCTTCCCCCATACTCCGTTGTTGCTGTTGGAAACCAAAGATATTGTTGGAAACCCCTTTTCTCTCGAGATGGCTTGCTAGACTCTGACCAGAAGAGAGATTGTGGTGTTCGAGATTGTTGTGTTTTCCCCTTGGTGGTTAATGCTCAAATTCTACCTCGACATATGATGCCCCCTTTTGCTTTCTAAAGTATGGGAACTTAAGTCTTTGGAAAGAAAAAGTCTTCTCGGATAGTTTTTATGCCCCATAGTCTCCTTGTTATTTATTTACACGTTGAACTCCTGTAAAATTCAAATAACTGTGTTATCCCATTTATTCGATATCCATAACAAGGAGGATCATCGAGCCCAATGCCATGTCCCGATTTGGATATCTCATCATCATTAGTCTCTAGTGATGGGATGTGTTAGGTCTAATAAATGTCCTAGTCTAGGGTCCAGATCAATGTAGTTAATCTCGGATCTCGGTCTCGTCACGGCCGGGACCTTGAGACCTTGATAACGATATTTCAGGGAGATTATCGACGAAATATCGGGAGTCCCAAATTTTATATCCAACTATTTTCAACTATCTTCGAATTTGCAACAAGCATATACCTTAAATATCGGACAAATCTCGGCCGTATCGGCGAATCTCGGCCGTATCGGCTGATACGGCAATTCGTCGCGCTCTTGACGCGATACCTTGAATATCGCCGTTATTGCGGCCGTAACGGCCGATATGCCCACATAGGTCCAGATCACATTAGGGTTTACTGATTTCCCAATTACGGATGATATGTTGTTACTCGTAGGGATCCCTTTCTCTTATCGATTGACCACCTAGGCCAGTCTCATGTGTTCGCTTGGGTCTTAGATACGCCCGCATAGGTCTTACCGATTGCCTGCATGAGTCTTAGATGTGCTCGCATGGGTCTTAGATATGCCCACATAGGTCTTACCGATTACCTGTATGAGTCTTAGATGTGCTCGCATGGGTCTTAGATATGCCCGCATAGGTCTTACCAATTGCCTGCATGAGTCTTAGATGTGCTCGCATGGGTCTTAGATATACCCGCATAGGTCTTACCAATCGCCCGCATGAGTATAGTATGCCGAGACCGAGTGTTTGAGCCTGTTGTTGTTGGTATAGTGGTGACAGTAATGTAGATGGTGCAACTGCATTGGTGTTGTAGCTGGCGCCTCGCCTTGTTTACGATGACTTTTCATACTTTTGAGATTGTCATACTCCTGAAGGCAATCATTCGGAGGGAACTGGATGTTCCCCAAGCTAGCAGGTGGAGTTGATCAATGTGGATGTTGGAGCCGAACTGATGGTGGAACCGAGCTACGTAATATAATGCGAGTTGAGTTTGCATCCGAAGCGATCTGGTCCCGATTGATGAGTACTAACCAGAGTTGACGAGGCCCGAACTGACTTGTTTTCAACTAAACTACAGATGCAGAGATGATCTGGAACCGGTGAGACTAGGCTGTGGTTGGGTCCGAGATGATTCGTTTAGTTGGAGAAGAGCGCAGTCGTGGTGGCGGTGGTTGTCGCTGACATATTACTCCAACCAGTTGTTGTTGATGGTGCAGCTGCGGCCATACTACTATGATTTCCCGCTCTCATGTTGAATATTTGATCATTTAAGAGTAACGAAGGATTCCTTTGTTGATGTGCACCGGATTGTCCGTGCTATGTCCTAGGCAACAATGATTGTGATGCAATCGTAGATGACATGTTCGCATTGCTTGGAATTTCTGAGATGTTCCTGACGAATCGTGCAACTGTGATAGCTGGGTCTATCCCGTTCCTCCTTGTCCCATATTCTTATTGAGCGCATGTTGGACAAAGGTTGTTGCTGGTAGGGAGGTAACTGCAGCATCAACTCATGTCTCTGAAGCTGTGGCTACTGCTGAAGCTGTTGCCGTTGCTGAGGAGAAGGTGCGTTCGTTATGTTTGTGCCAGATCCACATGAGTTGGCAAATAAAGTGCTCCTTGGATGTTAACATCATGTGCCTATCCAAGTTGTTGTTCTGATATGAGCCATCTGGAGGATGTCAGAGAAGGTATGAATGAGCCCTGAACTGTCATGCCTGGACCAAGCCAGAGATGATCTGAAGTGCGCCTCACACTGCCATGTCTTAGTCACACCAGAGATAGTCTGGAACTGGTGTCTTGCCTTGAGCACACTGGCTAGTGCTTCATGAACTAACCAGACCATAAATAGTACACAAGCTGATTAATTGGCCACGATGAGCTAATCTGACCTGACGCGATCTTCTCTCAGTTGATTCCTCGAGATTGTATGTTTGGGGGTTCATCTCTATTAAGCAATTGGAACCTCATCCTCCTGCGGCTCTCAATGGTGGGGATTGGCGATGGACTCCCATCTTATGGCCAAGAAATTCCGCTGCAAGGTTCTCGTTCTAACGAGAAAGCCCGAGTGAGTTCTTCTCCCACTGTTAGCAACATATGCCATTCCAATCCCTTCAAAGGTGTAAACCGCAGCATTTAATCTATAAAACACAATAGAAATACCACTCAAGGCTTCCAAAAAAGGTTTAGTTTTCCTAGGAATCATCATATTTTGCAACCATAATATCACTTGGTGCTATAATATTGACAACATCAGCAAAAATTACTTAAAGGTGTAAGATGAGTAAGAGTTGAATGTAAGTCATACCTAATCGAGGCGGAAAACAAATGAAATCAAGGTCTGAAGGAAAACAGGTATTCCAATAGTACCAAAACAATCATAAAAGACAATGGATTTATACCAACATGATCCAAATACGTTTTGAAATCTTAAATCTGCAAATCATCTAACAGTATTGAAAACATCGTAAAAAGCGTCAATATTGAATTATAACCAAATCAACTTAGCTAGAAATTCAAAGTGCTAAAAAATATGCATCGAATAAGGCTTGCAATATCTCAAATGCTCACATTAACCGCCTAAAACTGTAAAAGACAATCATGGCTTTAGGAGCATAAATACTGTGAGATACGTCTCTTGGAAATGAGATATGTCTTCTAGAATTATGTTCATTTTCAGAGGATATGGTATAGTGACTTGCTAATGCTTAACTAGTGCTATAGTGGAGATTGTTAAATATGTGCGAACATTAAGTAAACTCCGAACAATTCTTGCCAGGCTCAAATGCAAATTTGTGATATAAAATGAAAGATATAGAGAGAAGCGAGAACTTAGCCTTGTATTCATTGGTTGCGAAGTAATGGCCTCTTGCTCAAGAACTGCTATAACACCTTGTTCATTCTGGTATTGACAATTGTGTGACTATTGATGCAGTTGTTGTGAACCGGCAGCCTCTTCATCATTAATTAAAGTTGTGTTAGAGACACCTGAAGGCGTCCGCACTTGATGACGCTTTGTGGAAGAACTGACATGCTCAGGTGTGGTTATACATGTGTGACTGTAACTCTTGCCTTGCTCATCTGTTGAAGCTGTGATATTTGATGCCCCTGTAATTGAGTAGGTTGCTGTCACCTTTGAGACAGATGTGCCAGCTGCTAGAACCGCTGCTGCTGCTAAAGTTGTAGTGTTGGTAGTTGTTGTTGATGAAGTTCTCCGACTTAAGTTGTATTTGTTGACGCTGTGAACTGGTGAAGGTGGACTGGTGGTGTTATGTTGTTGCATGCTACAAGGCGATGCACATCTCGGTGTTGTGAAGGTGGAATGGGGTGGAGAGTCTGTTGCTACCGTGGTTAGGTGGAATGGGGTGGAGAGTGTGCTGCTGCCGTGGTTCGTCCAAACTCTCTCTTGGACGGATTGTTTGACTGACTTTCCCAAAGATTTCCATAACAAATACTATTCAAAACGATCATTGTTAAAGATCAGAAGATATGCGGAAGTAAGAATGCTCCTCTTTTAATGCGTTGTTCGGTAGTCTTATCCGTACATCTCACTGAGTTTTGTGAACTTTGATGGATTGCTGTGACTACTCCTAGGCGAGCGCTTCTGAGGTGGTATGATGATTAGTTTACGAGCTGAGCTTATTGAGGCAAATGACCTACTATGAGGATTTATTCGCTTTCATTTGTATGATAACTTCTGCGTCCTCATCAGCCTTTCTGAAATGAGATGTAGTCGTGGTAGGGAGAAGTGGCTATATGTTAACTCCGAAGCAGATGATTGCCCGAGATGTGCCTGGTCCGAGTAGTTTGGTTAAGTTGTTGATGTCCAGTATGGTTGTCTGAGTAAGTCTGCCCAACTGGTGAGTGCTAGCCAGAATTGGTGAGACACGAATTGATTTGTTTCTAGCTGGGGTAAGTCCGAGGTGGGTACTGCAGATCGAGATGGTGGGTCCGTGGTTTCATAGTCCAAGCCGAATTGTGGCACTTTGTCTAGACTCCTGGGATGATCTCATCCGAAGCTGAGTTGATTGCGATTCGTATGGCTGCTATGTCTTAGCTTGTCCGAGAAGCTGCGACCCGAGTAGATTGGATGTTCCCCGAGCTAGCAGATTGGGCATGAGCCGAAGCTAAGTTGTTGTAATTCCAAATTGTAGCTCCGAAGTTAGATTGATGCTGGTGGCAATCTATAATAGTGAGTTGCTCCGTTTATCCCTGATTTCTTTATCAACTGTCATGTACGAGTAAGAGATTTCAGTTGACCTTCGCTGTAACAACAAATAATCAAAGAAAAGCCAAATCCGATTATAGTCTCTGTGTTATCAAGCTCTTTGAGGTTTAAATGGAAAAAATCCCAAATCGAAAACCCAAAGTTCTGATACTTAAGGTTATCAAAAATTAGGTACATGGGTTTGTAAAACAAGATTTTTGGTCGTTGTAAATCTAAAAACAAAACTTATTTTATATCAAGATTTCAGAAGAAAAACTAGATTTTTATGAAGAACAAGTTTTAGTTTTTGTGATAAATCCCCAAATCAAACAAAGATTTTCATACTTAATGCTTTCGGAAGAAATTGAATGGGTGTAAAACAAGATTTGCTGGTCACAAATCCATATTCGAGATTCATTTTGATTCAAGCCTTTAGATGAAAATCGATTTCTGGTTGTGAGGGTATAAAATCCCAAACTACACGTGGACTAATACAACAGAAGGAGCATCAGTTTACAATAAAACGAGAAAGACTGAAACAAAACTTTATAAGAAGTACTGAAACAGACAGCTTCGTTGCATGATCGACACGTGGGCTGCGGGAAAGTATGACACACTGCTCAAAACAGATAGCTTTGTTGTTTACTGACACATAAGCTGCGGGAAAGCATGACACAGTAAAGGAAACTGACAAGCATCGATGCATGAGAGACACATTTCAACTGTACAGGCTGCGGAACAAAAGAAACTAAAGCATGATAAATCATATTCAATAACCACATGTCAGACATACCATGATTCTAATAAGGCCGCAAGGTTCATCCATATCCAAAACAACAACTTGAGTAAAAATCCGTAGAAGAGTTGCGGGAAATCAAGCGAGAAGCTAAAAATGAAATGGGAAATACACATACAAAGTCTTGCGAAAAGCGCAAAGAAGTCTTGTGGAAAACACGGATATGCCTTGCGGGATACACTACACTCCAAAGATTGGATAAGAACAAATAGGTGGAAAGTTAGATTGGAGGGACCCATGAAAATTTGCTATAAATACCAAGCTTTCAAACAGGAATGGGGATTGAAAAAATTTGGTTAAAATTGGACATAAGGCATAGAATCAGAGCAAAGAGTTTAGGCATGAGACTTGTGTAAATTTCATAGTATAGTTGTTCTTTGATTAGTTCAATTTTTATCATATGGCATAATTTCTTTCTGTAACATATAAGGATTAATAAAGAATAATACAAATCTCTTCCACCCGTGGATGTAAATAATTTGATTGTCGAACCACGTTAAATTCTTGTTGTTGATTCATGTTACAGTTTCATGTATTTATTGTTAACATATTCTAAGTGTTAATATGTATTGATTTCATTTTAAGATATCCGATTTCATTATGTTACAAACTATGACGGTTGTGATCCAAAGACGTAAGATTTTTGGTAATCACAATTTGGCGCTAGAAACAGGGAGGTAGTAAAGAATTTATTCTACATGTCCAAATTTTCATCTTTAAAATTTTGAATCTTATTATGTTAACGAAAAACTCTTTTTTCCTACAACTACAATGATTTAAAGTGATATTATAAAAACTTTACATATAGGTTTTTCCAAACTTATCAGTTGATATTAATATAGATTTAATTGTTATGTTCATATACAAAACTTCTTTATTTCATACCTCTCATATATGTCAAGTTACCTTGGATGTTCTTTTAACCATGGGTTTGAAAACTTAGCTCATAAATTTTTACCAAAAAATATGTTTACAACAATTTTTGCAAAAGAATTTGCTCTGAAATCATTAAGTTTATATGTCTCAAATTTAGCTGATTGTATAGATTAAAATTGTGTTACGTCTAACTAGTTTTTGATTCTTGTCAAAACAGTAAAATAAGTTTTGAGTTGAATTTCCGAACTTGATTTTTATTTGTCTGCAAAAAATGATTTCTTGAACTTATAAAACTTGAGTTAAATTAGAAAAAACGTTTAGCTTATGGTGTTATGTTAAATTTTGGTTAAATATTTTCTATCAATCAAATTGCTTTATATACTTATTGTGGATGTTAGAATGTTATGAAATACATAACTTATTATCTGAACTCTTTTTAGAATATCAATAAAGGAACTTCTACGACAACATAAGATTGAGCCAAGAAGAAATCACAATATCTCAAAAAAGATTACATAAATGGAAACAGTGGCAAATGGAACCATGCAAGACCAAGATGTTAAAATATGAAATTTGGGGAGTCAGGCAATAGAGATTCCTCGAGAGAGGGAAATTGTGGAAGAATCACAAGGACCACAACCCATGAATGATCAAGTAAACAATCCTGTAAATCAGATAGTTAACCAATCACCTGAAGAAGTATCTCAAAATAGGGTTAACCCCATTCATCAATTAATGGAAGAAATGAATGAGATGCGCAAGGTACAACAGACTTGTGCGGAAAAAATTGCACTTTTGACCCAAGAAAACCAAATGCTCAAACAAAAAGCCCAGCAGGATGCAAAAACATCTATAACTAGAATACAGGGGCAAGAAGCAAGCTCCAATAGACCCGCAAGAAGTAAAGCAAAAATCAATAAAGATCAAAGAGTAATGGTAGTGGAACCCACATATCAGCGGTATGAACCTGATATATTAGATTTTGATGATTCAGAGTTACAAAATAACAGATGGAAAAAATATTTTGAGGACATGGAAAAAATGCGAGAAGAAATCAAAATTTTGAAAAATAAAGAGGGTGAACGACTTGAAGAAGTGTTAAAAGAAGCTAGAAGAACACTGTTGGCACCACACCTTGTGTATGTGTCAATACCGCATAAGTGCAATCTTCCCATATTTGAATGTTATGATGGGACAAAGGATCCAGCGGTTAACCTAAAATACTACAACCGCATCATGATCCGATGGGAACAAGATGAAGTTGTCATGTGTCGGTATTTTCCGTCAAGCTTGAAAGGGACAGCTCTAACATGGTATGATAATATTCCAGAAGGATCAGTGTATTCTTACACACAATTGACCCTCAAGTTCCTAGAGACATACATGTATAATAAACCCGCAGACGCAAGGATAAACAAATTATTTTCCCTTGCATCTTGGACAAAGGAGACCATCCGAGACTACACAGATCGATAGCAGACGATCTGTCAAGCAGTAGGGGATGTAACTCCAAAAATTGCTATTAACTGCTACAAATGGGGGATAGCCAACCGAGAAAGCCCACTATTTGTTGATATTCATGGAAAAAATCCAAAAACCGAAGGGGATCTTAGGGATATTATTGAAAAATATGCAAGGTTGCAGGATATTCAAAAGCAGCATCCGAGAATAATATCCCAACATCATAGGGTTTCCAACAGGGCAAATTTTGTAGAACCATCGACAAGTTCCGGAAAGAGGGTTGCGGGAGAAAATCCTGATATTGAATCAAAACGAAATAAGACAGATGTTGAAAGAAAGTTTAACCGCCAATTTGAAGATCGAGTTTTCACTAAACTCAACACCCCTTACCCACAAATTCTAAATGCAATTAAGAATAGGCAATATTTTCATTGGTCATGGACAAAAGGAAAGCATCCATCACACACACAGAATTCAAAGGATTATTGTGAATATCATTGCTATCAGGGCCATTCCACAAGCAGATGCAGGAATTTGAAGATGCAAGTTCAAAAATTGATTGACATGGGGGAGCTGAAGGAATTTCTTTATTTGCCCGATCCTCCACAAAGGCACAATATAGGAAAAACTGTAACTATTCCGCAAAATGACCGAACCATTAACATGATTTCCTATATCGAATCGGATCAATCATCTATGAGCATAGTCATTGACAAGAAGATCCATAAGAGGGTTCACAGTCACGTATTCAAGGTTGCGGGAAGAGTTACGGAAACATGAGAAGGATGGATGGCTTCTCCATTAACTTTTTCAGCAGATGAGGTTGATCAGGAAATAGAAACACACAATGATCCGTTGGTGCTTACTCTACCAGTATCTGGATGGAATGTCAAGAAGATTCTAATGGATGGGGGTAGCTTTCTAAATGTCTTATTTTATGATACTTTCCAAAAAATGGGATTAAAAGATGATCAGCTTACACCTTCTTACTACACCATCTATGGGTTTAATGGGATAACTTCAAAACCAAAAGAGGAAATCTTACTTGATGTTATGGCCGGACCCATAAGTATTTTGACTAAATTCAGTGTAGTGGAGGCTCCATCTCCATATAATGCCATCATTGGTAGACATTGGGTCCACCAATTGAAAGGTGTAACTTCAACATATCACCAATATTTGCGATTCCCGACACCGCAAGGGGAGATGGTGATAAAAGGAGATCAGAATGTAGCAAAATCTTGTATTCTTGCAGAAATCCGCATGAACGAGGAACGAGTACAACAACAACAAAATAGGAAAAAAACGAAAGATAAAGGCAAAAGAAGAAGCCCTAAGCCAATATTTGATTAAGACTGCGGGAAGTGAGGCAGTAACTGAAACAAATGAAAATAATTCATTGAAGGAAAGCATACCAAAATTTGACGAGGGCGGACTTTCAGCATAGCAATTAAAGGGGGCTCCCACACTTTTAGGAGATCCCAAATCTACTTTTACAGCAATCGAAGAAATCAAAAATATCAATATAGGAACAGAAGAATTCCCAAGAATAATTAAGATCGGAACATTGATGGAAACAGAAAGGGAACTTGATTTGGTCACTCTACTTAAAGATTATGTGGATATTTTTGCATGGAAGATGGAGGATATGCCAGGCATTGATCTGAATATTGTTCGACATGAGTTGCATATACATCCCGGTACTACACCTTTTGGCAACGCATACGCAAAGTAGCACCCGAATATCACTTGTCAGTTGAAAAAGAGTTAAAAAAGCTCATGGATCCAGGGTTTATTCGAGAGGTGCGATACCCAACTTAGATTTCAAACATGGTGATTGTACCAAAAAAGAATGGAGGAGTAAGAATTTGCATAGACTTCACCAACTTAAACAAAGCATGCACAAAAGATAGTTATCTGCTTCCCAACATTGATCAGTTGGTGGACGCTGTTGAAGGACATGAAGCTTTATCCTTCATGGACGGGCATTCAGGGTATAATCAGATTGCTCTAGCTGAAGAAGATCAAGAAAACACTGCATTTTTTGCTCCACGCAGTTTGTACTGCTATACCAGAATGCCATTTAGGCTAAGAAATACAGGAGCAACTCATCAGCGGTTGGTAGACGTAATTTTTAAACCATGGATAAGCCGCACTCTGGAAGTCTATGTAGATGACATAATGATAAAGAGTAAATTTTCAAAGGATCATTTACAAGACTTGAGAGAAATATTTGAAGCCTTACGAAAATACAAAATGAAAGTCAATCCAGACAAATGCATTTTTGGGGTTACGTCAGGAATTTTTTTGGGATATTTGGTCACCAAAAAAGGAATTGAAGTTGATCTGGAAAAGATCCATGCAATTGTTGATATGCCATCTCCAAGGAATGTTAAAGAAGTACAGAAATTAAGTGGTTGTTTGGCCGCACTCAGCAGATTCATTACCAGATCATCGGACAGATGTAAGCCCCTTTTTGATACCTTGAAAAAGAAAAGTAAATTTGTATGGAATGAGAATTGTGAGCAAGCCTTCCAAAATATCAAACCTTATCTTTCCACATTACCTGCATTACAAAAGCCAAAACCTGAAGAAGTGCTCGCCTTGTACATAGCCGCAACAGAAGATGGTGTAAGTACGGTATTGGTACGGACAAATGACAAAGTAGAGAAACCATTGTATTACATCAGTAAAACTCTTAACCTTGCAGAAAGGAATTATACCAAAATTGAACAATTAATATTAGCTCTGGTTTTTGCTACCCAGAAATTACGCACGTATTTTTTAACTCATTATGTGCGGGTACCAAGCAAAGTTCCGATAGAGTCCGTACTGAAGAATGCGGGAAAATTATGGAGAATAGCAAAATGGAATGCACAACTGGAACAATTCCACATCTTATTTGAATACAAACTGCACAAAAGTCGCAAGTCCTAGCAGATTTCCTTGTGGATTTACCACTAGATGATGATTTTGAAATACAGGGTTTGCCTGGAATATAAGATGATGATTCCCAAGATATTCTAAGTTCTGTAAATTCTCGCAGATGAGAAGTATTTGTTGATGGGGCACGAAATAAAGAAGGTGCGGGAAGATATTGAAGATGCAGTCATTAAAGATGATAAGAATTTTCCACAAAAATTAGAAAATGAATTATTCGGAGAAGATTGGAGGATTTCAATACATCAATACTTGCAATATGGGATATTCCCCACAAAAACTAAAGAGGCAAGGAAGGTGCAATCAAAATCTGTGAATTATCAGTTGCGGGACAAAATTCTGTACCGCAGATCTTTTTTGGGACCGTTACTTCGATGTTTATCAAAAGAAGAAGGGCAGCGAATTCTCAAAGACATACATTATGGAGATGCGGGAAATCATAGTGGGAGACGATCACTCGCATTAAAAGCAAAATCGAAAGGATATTACTGGCCATTGATGTATAAAAATGTGGAGAATCTGGTAAAAAGGTGTGAAGAATGTCAACGCTTTGCAAAAAGAATTAAAGCACCTGCAACGGAGCTCAATTCCATACTCATCCCTGGCCATTTGCAAAATGGGGAGTAGATATTGTTGGGCCTTTAGTGGAAGGAGCACGAAAGAGAAAATACTTGATTGTTGCCACAGATTATTTCACTAAATGGGTTGAAGCCAAAGCTCTAGTACACATTAGAGATACGGATGTTTTCAAGTTTTTTTTCGAAAATATAATTTGCAGATTTGGAATTCCGGTAGCCGTAGTCTCAGACAATGGAAAACAATTACAAGGTAAAAATATTGAAATGCTTTTCGAAGCATTTAATATCCAAAAGAACAAGTCCACTCCACTTTACGCTCAAAGTAATGGACAGGCTGAAGCAACGAATAAAACTATTGCTATGAATTTAAAAAAGACTCTAGATGGACATCATAAACGATGGTGCGAACAACTCCATAATACTTTATGGGCATATCGTACAACAAGAAGAAAAGCCACTGAAGAATCACCGTTTCTTCTTACTTATGGAGCGGAAGCAATCATACCGACGGAAATTATTTTACCCACAACAAGGATAAAAGCGTGGGAAAAGAATTTGAATACAGATCTCATGCTTGAAAAATTAGATGATTTAGAAGAAAGAAGAGAGGTTATGCTCCAAAGAATTGAGAATTATCAAAGAAAACTGGCAAGAGAATACAAGAAAAAAGTCAAGTTGCGGAATTTTTTGGAAGGGAAATATGTTCTACGGTAAATCCTAGAATACCAAAGGGATAAAAGAGCAGGAAAATTTGCACCTACATGGGGAGGACCTTACGTTATACAAGATATTGCGGGACAAGGATCATACCATTTGCGGAATATGAATGGAGAAATCTTACGGCATCCTTGGAACGTACAATATCTCAAACCATATTATCCATGACCAACAATGCAATCGTATAATAATTTGTGCTCATAATAGGTAAAGCATATCACATGCAATCTCTCTAGAAAGTCCATATAAATGTCTATGACTATTGGATTTTTCGCCATAGAGATGCCTAACATGATATTAATCATTATATCAGGTACTCTCCACTTCAGGAGGTGCTCGCAACCAACAATGCAATCATATAATAATTTGATTTCATACTAGGTAAAGCAGAACAAATGTAATCTCTCTAGAAAGTCCATGTAAATGTTTATGAGTGTATGACTATTGGATCTTTTGCTACAGAGATGCCTAACATGATATTAATTATTGTATCAGGTACTCTCCATTTCAGGAGATGCTCTAGGGACCGCATCCTAATTTCCTCCTAGCCAGAGAGAAGTTAGACATACGCTATAACCCTAAAAGTAACTCAAGGTACAAAATTTCCTTGCGGTTAATCAATTCACACTCATTCAATGAACTAACAATCAATATATATATATATATATATATTTGTAAACTGTTTTGCAGGAACAAAAATACAAGGAAAAATAAAGTGCAAATACAAGAAGCAAGGAAAAACTAAGTAATCGCAAAGCAAAGGAAAAAACTAAGGTGCGGGAAGATTAGCTTCAGAAGGAGGATTACCAGGGACATCTTTGCGCTTATAGACTTTGGAAAATCCATCAGCTTGTACTTTATCAAGAGTGTTGTTGACCGCCTTTGCAATACTAGCTCGAGTTTCGACCCTCAACCAAGAAATATAGGCTTTTGTGGTTTCAAGCTCCCTCTTGTACTGATCTACTTCGGCTGTAGAATTTTCCACAGTCGTTTTCCAAAAAGTTATTTTCCCTCTCTCCGAAGCTAAGTCCCGAACTAAGCTTTCATTCTTCATAGTTTCATGCCTCAATTTTTCCTCAGCCTCTCTGGTTTTAGAAGATAAAAGCTCTAGCTGAGTATGCACATCATTATCCTTGATAGAATCCAGCTCCATTTTCTTCTTGATTTCCTCCACCTTAGCATTGGACGCACCAAGCTCTCCTTCAGCCTTTGCAGCTCTTGCGGCCGCATCTTTGTATTTACCTTCAAAATCTGTAACAAAAATAACAGGTTAATTAATGTGGAAATAATATTTAATTTCAAATATGCAATAAAATAGGATACCTCTTGCGATGGATTCAAACTCTGCTAATTCGCGAGCCATTGCATCTTTAGTAACATCAAGGAAGTCATATTCATTTGAGAGTTTCTGATAATTCTCCTTAAGTTGCTGAAGATCTAAATGACCTTGATCTAATTCCGCCTGCTTCAATTCCCGCAACTGATTAGATTTGTTTTTACATTTTTCAACTTCTTTATGTAAGCGGAAGATATCACTTTCACGCAGAAGAATGGTGTCAGATAAGTTGCGGATTTTAGTTTGAGCATCCGCAAGTGTTTTTCCATTAGCATGAGCCTGTGAAGCTGAGTCATCTCTGTCTATAATGAGTTGCGCTATATACAAAGAAAACTGAGAAGTGTGATGTGATCCGGAACGAGAAAAGCCCGCAAGGATATTTTGATGTTCTGCACAGAGTTTACGATTCTCTTTTTCTAATATCTCAGATCGTGACCATGCTTCAAGAACGCTATCCTTAGTCCACGATAAAGTAGCATAAATTATTCTTTCTTGCGGATATTGATAGACACATTTTAGTGTCTAAATTACACCTTAATTTCTAGTGAGTTAGTATTCGATTGTGTGTCTATTACGTGTTTTTATGCTTTTGTAGGTACATTAGAAGAATAAAGATTTGTGGAAAAATTGGCTCAAAAAGTGTTCAAAGCACCCGGAAATATGGATCAAGGCACCCACACTTTGGATTGGGGCACCCTTGGATCGGGCTGAGATGGATCGGGTCAACCCAGCGAGCCAGCGAGTCAACCCAGCGAGCCAGCGAGTCAACCCAGGATCGGCCGATCCAACTCATCGGGAAAGTCCTGTTTCAAACAGGAATGGATTTGGTTGCGATTTTTGGGTTGTTTTCGGCAATTGAAGATGACCCATTGCAATTAGAGTTGGAAGAAATCGAAAGACATCAAGAAATCCCGGAAAATCAGCTCGGGAAACCCAATTTTGGCCGGAATCAGGACTCGGTTCCTGTTTGGATTGGGATTGAAGAATTGGAGTGATTTGAGAGAGTTCTATTAGGTTTAGAACTCTCTCTAGGGTTTGTGAAGTCTATAAATACGAAGTGAAGCCAAGAAAATCATAGACAGAAGCCTAGGGAGCGATTCAGAAGAAATCCGGTGAAGTTCCGGTGCCGCTGGTGACCTGCTGGTGCTCCGGCCGGCGTGTTCTTCATCCACCATCACCGAAGAAGAAGACTCAGTAACATTTATAAGTGTTGTTGTTCCACTGTTGCAGCTCTGCTCCTGTTGCGTTAAGTTTTGAACGTTCTGTTGCTTAAAGCTCTTTGTAACAGCTGAACCCTGTTCTGTGACACTTATATACGTATCTGTTCAGCTGTTGCACTATTCTTAAACCTTGTAATCAATATTTTGAGCAATGAAATCAACTTTTGAGCAAGTTTTCTTCACCATGGGGTAAGTTTATTTACTGGGATGATGGATAAGGTATTTTTCTCAATTTTATGTGATTTAATTATTTTCTAATAATTATTTATAATTCTTTTATTATTATTTGCATGGATTTAAATAGAAAAAAATGGTTTTTATTCAATAGTTGTGTTCTCTTTTGATGGGTCATGCTTAGTTAATTACTCTTGATGTCCCATGCTTAGGATTTACAATTATTCTTTTAGGAAACATATTTTTGGCAAACTTGAATTAAATTGTTAAAAAGAATTACATGATTAATCACATAGATTGTTAGAATTACTTGATTCTTGATTCCTGGTATTTTCCATATTTTCTAAAAATCATCTCTAGTGTATTTTCCTGATTTTTATTAGTTTAGGTTAAGTCCAATATTTTCTAAAATCATTACCTTCACAAGTTCGAGAATCGAACCTTTATTTACCACTTCTAAAATTACATCAGATATTTTCTCCATATGAAAGCCGGTGCTGCGATTCTAATTCATTGTACTTCCGTACAGCCAGATTATTTCTATCAGAAGGTTGTTAAATCTTGTCTTGACCTCCATATTTTCATTATTGATTTTTACAACATGATCTGGCAAGCGACTAACTCTATGTTGCAGACCTAAATTGGGTCTCCATTTTCTTGGATCGTGCATTGTAAAATTTATAAGTTAAATGTGCGGCATTTTGACCCCGGGAAAGCTGCAATTTACAGGATTAAAGTTATAAATAGATGAAAATAAAATAAAATCTAAGGTTATTAAAACAATAAAATACCTGCAAGAGAACTTGTTGCGGGTAAGAATACACTTCACCATCTGCAAGCGCAACTGCCCCCGCAAGAGAAGAAGGCTGATTTATGTAGAAGGTGGGGTCGACGGGTTGACCTTGGCCTCTTAGCCACGCATATTTTACTATGTCATACGGTGTGGACCGCATGTACTCCCGTAAGTTAGCGACCCTAGGACTATCTGATTCCACCAGCGGAGAGTCATGTGGAATAGATAGTAGCTCCTTTGACATAAACCATCGAAAGGCTTCATCCTCCTGGTTCATAAGTTTTGAATCTCCCGCAATTCCTTTAACTTTATTCATTTACGGGGTTTCTACATTTGTCCGCACTACCTCAGCGACAGTCACACTTGTAAAATTATTCACGGTAGGAGCAGTTTCTACCATAATACTTGCTGGTTCACCTTCTACTGCTCTAGTGCTGGCTGGCCCATCTTCTGCCGCAGCGTTAACCTGCTCGCCCTTTCCAACTGCGATATTTTCCGACTCATTCTGAAGGGGGAGATCTTCCTCATCATACGAACTATCTTCACTTGTTGCGGGTTTCAAGCGGTTCATCAACAAATAAAGGAGAGAGTTGGAAAAGAAAAGAAGAATCATGAACGACTGTTTGGTGCGAAAAATTGACTGCAGCATATGAAATTTCCACCACAGCACCAACTTGTTCCGCAGACTCAAAATTTGTTATTTGAAGTGGCATGTTCTGCTCTTCTTCATGTATCTCCGGAGCAAAGCTTCCTTCACCTCTCAAAATTGGATGATGAAGGGGAGAGTCTCGAATTTCTCCATCTTCCCTGTCAGTGGAAGCCCGGGGTGTACCCTTAGCTTTCTTCTGACCCTATTAATAAACCGTAAGAATTCATTAAATAAAATTCAAAAGGATTACTAGAACACATTTGGGTAAATCAATACCTTTTCTGCGAGAGTTGCGGCTTTGCGTTTAACCCCCGAATCACCTTTTGCGCCCACTAAGGCATGCAGCTATAAGAAAGAAGAAAAAACAATTAAACAATGTTCAAAGCGTGATATGAAAAAAAAGGGAATTTACGTACCACATTGGCAACGGAAAAAGTGAAGCCTTCAAAGTTCAACCGCCAAGCGCAGTAATTATCAAAACGCGTAAGAAGATTGTAGACCACACTTTCTGGGACGAACGCGAAGACCCATGGACCTTCAATAACCAAAGGAGTGTGGTACCACTTAAAATCGTGATCATCATAGATTCTCTCTTTTAAGGGAATCTGCGTCCCATGGATGAACTTCAACTTGGAGTTATCAATCTCCCACAACAAACGAAATCCATCACCACCTTTGCGGCCCGGACCAACACTCCACTTCTTATAATTCTTTGCAGCAATATTTAACGCATACGTAGCATGGAATTTTTCGACCGTGTAATGTTTACGATCAACATGATTGGGAACGTAACATGTGAAGTTGGTCATTCCTTGGCTGCGCATGCTACACTCATCCAACACGCGCCACCAATTCCCGTTATATTGGGTGATGAATCGGGATAAACCATGCGGGGACTTGCTACGACTTGCGAGAACCTCATATTGGAAAGAATTCTCGCTCTGGTAAAGAGGAAGCTGCAAGCCCGCATCCAATGCTCCCACAGGAATTAACAACTTGCTGTTGGTGTACTTGAACTCCTCCATCATCTCCAATGAAATTTTATCTCCTTCTGCATGATCGTAGAAGGAAACTTTGAACTGTTGAAGATTGTGATTCCTTTTAAATTATTCAAGGTTCATCGACCTAAAACTAAAGTTTTCTGGTGACCGCTTATTCTTAGGAGCTGGTTTGCTGGCCGCAACAGATACATCTGCGGACTTTTTTAAGTTGGAAGATTGGACTCTTGAGACACTTGATTCATCTACTCCCTTCTTCTTTGTTGTAGCATAGGGGGATGATTTACTATCTAAAGAGTGATCATCCTGGTGAGAAGCATCACCAGCAACCTTGTTGTCATTCTTTCCAGTCATGATGAATCTTTATCTACATATGAAAATAAGAGAAGTTAAGTACATTACAAGTAAGAGCAAAGCAGAAATGCTACAAAACGGAAGAACAACAAGGCGTTCGCTGAATCAAAATACAGACCAGTAAACAATTTTCTGATCAAAGAAAGACAAATATCATGATATAACAACCAGACATCAAAATAAAGGTATTAGCATCACTATTATCACCATTCAATCCAATAAACAGTAAACAGATAAACAAGAACATCATCAACATTATCATCATCAATGATTACTCCAAAAGGATTCAAATAAGGAAATTGATAAACAAACAAATACATTAAAGAAAAGATTAAGAGGATTACCAGTAACGAAGTAAAAGATAGAAGAAAATCTGATGATTGGATGAACAACAAATTTGATCCCGATGCAAAAATCCTTACTCAAAAAAGTTTGGGAGAATGAAAAGGCACAGAGGAATCTTTGAAAAGTTCAGGAGAATGAAAAGCACAAAAACTTTAAGAAGAAGAAGACAAAGGATATAAAAAATGAAATGAGGAGTGTGACTAACATTAAATAGGAGAAGACAGAAACTGATGAACCGTCAAAAACTGAAAGAGAGAGAAACTTTATCAGAGATTTGATTTCCTCGAAACCGTCAACTAACAGAAATGTAGGAAGAAAAGTAACTGCTAGCGTAAAAATCGGGAAAAAGTAAAGTAAAACGTGGGAAGAAAAGTTACTACAAGCGTGAAAGTCGGAAAGGTATTAATTATTTTTCCTTTTTAATTTTTTTACCATATGTTAAAATTCAAAAGAAAAAAGGGGCAAATTGTGAGGATATAAAATCCCAAACTACACGTGGACCAATACAACAGAAGGAGCATCAGATTACAATAAAATGAGAAACACTGAAATAAAGCTTTATAAGAAGTACTGAAACAGACAGCTTCGTTGCATGATCGACACGTGGGCTGGGGGAAAGTATGGCACACTGCTCAAAACAGATAGCTTTGCTGTTTCACTGACACATAAGCTGCGGAAAGCATGACACAGTAAAGGAAACTGACAAGCATCGATGCATGAGAGACACGTTTCAACTGTACAGGCTGCGGAAAAAAAAGAAACTAAAGCATGATAAATCATATTCAATGGCCACATGTCAGACATGCCATGATTCTAATAAGGCTCCAAGGTTCATCCATATCCAAAACAACAACTTGAGTAAAAATCCGTAGAAGAGTTGCGGGATATCAAGCGAGAAGCTAAATGAAATAGGAAATACACATACAAAGTCTTGTGGAAAGCACAAAGAAGTCTTGCGGAAAACACGAATATGCCTTGCGGGAACACTACACTCCAAAGATTGGATAAGAACAAATAGGTGGAAAGTTAGATTGGAGGGACCCATGAAAATTTGCTATAAATACCAAGCTTTCAAACAGGAATGGGGATTGAAAAAATTTGGTTAAAATTGGACATAAGGCATAGAATCAGAGCAAAGAGTTTAGGCATGAGACTTGTGTAAATTTCATAGTATAGTTGTTCTTTGATTAGTTCAATTTTTATCATATGGCATAATTTCTTTCTGTAACATATAAGTATTAATAAAGAATAATACAAATCTTTTCCACCCGTGGATGTAGACAATTTGATTGTCGAACCACGTTAAATTCTTGTGTTGATTCATGTTACAATTTCATGTATTTATTGTCTAAGTGTTAATATGTATTGATTTCATTTTAAGATATCTGATTTCATTATGTTACAAACTATGAAGGTTGTGATCCAAAGACGCAATATTTTTGGTAATCACACTGGTAAAGAACAAGCCTTGTATTTTGATGAAAAACCTTTTCAAAACTTTTGCTTCAAATCACCAGATCTAACAACTTAAGAGGTAAACTAAAGAGATAAGAAGAGGTTTTATCTTTTTAAAACTAATTGTCTATGTACACTCACATGATCTCATTTTGTTGACGCTTTTCTTCACATCTTCTACTGTTTTTCAGTACCGCTGACTCTCTTTTCTCTCATTTCAAACCCAAAGTCGTCAAAAAGGAAAAGTTTTCACTTATTCTTCCATATTTCCCTTGTAACTTGCAGATCTACTATTACACTAACTAACTTCACTGAAACCGCTTAAAATCCTCAAAGCTCAGCATCTAAATTGGCTGAACCACAAGTTACTCAACAGATTTTTATGCACACTTCCTGTTCTAGCGCCAAAATGTAGTAGTTAAAAATCTAACTACTACACCCAAGAGATCTAACGTATAAAAATGGAGATCTATCAACCTAAGATAAGAGTAAAGAATATAAAAGTAATGAACACAATTATTTACGTGGTTCGATCGTTAACAAGATCTACATCCACGGGTTAGGGTTTCACTATGATTTGATGTATTTACATGAGACTCCATTAAAGGAAAATAAAGCTCTTGGTGTGCTTGAGAGTATCTCCTATAATGTTTAACTAAAGAGAAGAAGAAGTTCGATCCCTAAAAACATATCATATTTTCTCTTTTATAGGGAAAGAGATGTACATCGAGTTACAATATTGCCCTTAAGGGTGACTACTTAAGATAAGCGCTAGTAGAAGATAGACTATTCTATAGATGGTTGTTGTTGAATTAAGTTACTTTGGTGTTGATCTTACGCCACGTGTCCCCATAGATATTTTGTTACTAAAGCAATAATGAGAAAAGTTTTTGTGCAACCTCAAGCATTTTCGATGAAAGTTTGCTTGTGTATCCCCTGGGTTAATGGATAGAAGGTCTGCAGGGTCGTTGGTTCCTTTTTGTGCATCTCCTGAAATAGAGAGAATGCCTCCGGTGGTAAAAGATCAAATTCCTTCTTTGCATACCTTGAAATAAGAACAACAAAAGATGAAGGAGATGTTAAGTTGTGGAATATAAAGAATGAAGGGGAGCAGCAACGACTCCTACAAGAGGTAGATGAATTGACAAACTTCAAGAGATCACTATTATGTATTCAGCACCACCGTGGGTCAAGAGGAGAAGGAATTATTAATTTCGCAACCGCTACTGGTATTAGGACATTATCATTACAGCTTTCTGTTGATCCCCATGGATTACGAAGACAAGCAGTAGAGAGCGTGGTATGTACTACCACGCCCTCCAAGGATGCATTTCCCTTGTATAATCCTACCACTGGTGATACATCACATTGGATTGAGACTACCGCCACTCGGGAAGTTTATGGAGGGGGAAAAGCTAGGTGCCAAGTTGAGTCCATCGATGTAGGATTTGATTAACAAAGCAAAAAACATAAAGTCATATGCATATCAAGTCATGTGAACAAAATGTTTGCACTTGAAACTGAAGAATGTGATGACGACAATGACTATGAGTGTCTGGTTGTGGAGGTTTTGACAGTTGGGGATCATACATGGGATACTTGTGAACACAAATGGAGAGAACTGATTGGTACCCCACCGGCCTACTCTAATGGAGGGAGGTTTTACTTTATGGATGGTCCTCTCTATGTGGATGGTAATATACATTGGCAGTTCCATAATGTGAGAAAAATTAAATATATACTTGAGTTTCATGTTGGAGCGGAAGAATTCACTTACGCTCCACTTGCTCGTCGTCTTAAGGAAGACTTAGCGGATTCTTCACGACACGTACGATCGATAATGATGAAATTGATGGGAGCACATCTATTTTAATGAGTTCACCAGATGATCAACAAACTTCCTCTTTATGGATATGTCATGTTCTATCTGAGCATGGCCACATGGAGTGGACAGTAGAGAAGGTCTTGATACCTTACAATTATCTATGTCCAGGTTCTTCCATTGAAGCTCTTACAGGGACAGATTTCATCTTCATACAATCACATGGTCGTATCTCCTGCTATAATCGAAAGACGAAGAAACCCTTATCACCAAAAATTCCAACTTTGTCCATCCCTGACCACTTTGATTGGGGAAGGATAATAAAATTATAGGTGTCGATGGACCGCCTTGAAGCTGTTGTCAATGTGCTGGATCAACGATGTTTCACATCTTCTTTCTCTTTATTTTATTTCAGTTTTTAGCTCTTGAGTTATCAAGTCATTTAGGTTTGAGTCTGTAATAATAATAAGTTATTCTCTTAAATTGGTTGATTTTATTCTCTTACACTGACCATTGGAATGCTGATAGTGTATTCTTTTGTTGTTCAACAAGTGAAAGTATTTACTTAAGTTCAACTTCACAGTACAAAGATGAAACTAGTGAGCTTAGTAGGAGATTTTACTAACCTTTTTTTAAATACAATTGCACACAATCACTATGAGGCGTCAATAAAATATCGGATTTGGTATCTGCAATTGGGCATATGTTTCGGGTTCCTACCACTGTATATTATACAGTCGTTGGTACTTTTTTTATTAAAATTTTGTCCATAGCTAAATATTGATTACATAGGATAAAAGTCCATCAAATTTAAAGATCAGAATATAGGTATTAAACCTGACTACTACGTTTTTTTCGAAAATAATGTCCACACCTGGGTGAATGTAACTTTTTAAGATCAAGTAAAACTTTGATGTTTATTCCGTCCCAATATTCACTTTTCTAATTTAACCTATTTTTAAATAAAAATAAATAAATAAATAAAATCATCACTATTTTTGAGGTAGTAATATTATTTTATGTCATTATCAACGTCGGCTTTATAATTCCATCCCATACACCACCATTTTTAGGTAAAAAAGAAAAATAAATATAACCATCACTTTTTCTGGGACGGTAGTATTATAATATGTCATTATCCACGTCGGCTTTGTAATTCCATCCCATGCACCACCGAACCGAGGTATACGCACTCCTCATTCCGTGATTCCATCCATTTATAAAGGCCTTGCTGAAGAGGGAAACTCTTCTCATTCTTCCTCATTTATCTTCCAGTCTACGAATAAAACGCCGACTCCCGCCATTAACGCAAACATCAAGAGTTTGAATCTGTGAAACTGAAACTAATTAAGCAGCAGTTACAGAGAGAGAGAGAGAGTTCTGAAGACTCAGGAATAAAAGAAGGAAATCAATCTTGTGGATTCAAAAATATATTAACTGATTAATTAATTACTCAGTTAATTGATCAATAATAGCTTATTCAAGGAAACAAAAAATAAAAAATGGAGAAGTATTTGAGAGAGAATTTTGAAGTAGAACATAAAAATCCATCTCAAGAAGCTTTAAGGAGATGGAGGTCGGCTGTTAGAGTTGTCAAAAATCCAAGAAGAAGATTCAGAATGGTCGCAGATCTTGTCAAAAGAAATGAAGCTCGTCAGAAAGTACTTAAAATCCAGGTTAGTTAATTAATAATCGAACTCTTTCATTTTTCTCATGATCAAAATATCCATTTCCAGTTTTTTGATTAATTATAGTTTTCCGATACAATATTACTGAGATTAACCTTAATTACCAGTAAGTGAAAAGTTTGATCAATAATTAGCATTTCGATTCCACCTTCTGTTGATCAAGTTAGGAAATTTCTCGGTATTTTCCAAAGTCAAGACAAAAAAATAAAAGTCATAGGAGGGCAATTGTACGAGAGCGTACGTGATGTTGATGATGTCTGACCGGACTTTGAAAAGTTTGTAGAGACTAATGGCGCTTTGTAGGTCGCACATTGTGTGCCTATACCTTAGGAAGAAGATGACTGAACGTGTTTCGGAAATTTCTGTATTTTCATTCTAATCTAAACACAATTAATTGAAGAAGTTGAAAAGTCCTAGCATTGGACCACGATGAGAGTAATACGGATAGAGGTTGCTGTATTGCCATATTGTTGCTAGTCAAAGAGATGCTGAGGCAACTAGTTATCCAACTTGCACAACTAACTAATGAATGGTGTTCACGATCTCAGCTACAGAGCATTTATTCATTTTTTAATTTCAACCACATAAATTCATTGCCCCCCTTCTAATGGATCAACCTAGTACTACTAGCATGACTTTTCATCCATCCCCCGCAACTACACGCGCGCACACACACGACAATGCTATCTCCTTTTTATTCTATTCTTTTGTAATTTCTAAATTACCATATATGGAGCACTTAATGAATGAAGTGTAAAATTTGGATTTGCAGTAAGCATATATGCACATTGTAAGCTTGGAAGCATATCTTGTAACCAATACCTTATTAATGTGCCACACTATCACAGCTATTTTGTAGTTTTCTTTAGAGCGTCCATAGTCATGAGCTGATCAAAGAGCAAAACTAAAGAGTAAATACTAAAATAAATTGGTCTTAGTCCATATAAAGCACAACGTATAGAAGAGTAAAATTGGTCAAGCGTAAGTACAATTGAGCGCTTGATCTTGCACGTATGTGTATGAAGACGTTTGTTGTTTGGGCGTGGGGTGGTTATGTAGATGAACGCCCCATGAATTGTTTGTAAAGTGGGGCGGACTACTAGATGAACACGCACTACATGCGTTATCTTTTGCGTGCGCCAGGTAATGAAACGTCCACTTATTTATATGCCTGTCTCGGGACGTCAACTTATTATTACGCCTACTATTAAACGTCGTCTTATTCATATGCTCCACTAAATTTGGATTTGGTCCGGATTTCAAACCAAATTTGGTCACAAACCCTAGAAAAACTTGACTATAACCAAATATAGTCGTCCTACTGTGATTGATTTTGGACTGATCAAAAAGTAAATATAGGTTTGGTCCAGGTTATACTCGTGTGACTGTGGATTCTCTTAGGAGAGTAGACAAACCGAACATGACTATGCTGCAACTATTTTGTAGTTTTTTTTTAGCCATGTTGATGCAGATCGGAAGCGTGTAAAGATGATAATAATCGCAGCGGAATAAATTTATTGAAAAGTAACTGGTAGAATGGGTAGAAATCGATAGAAATTAGTTGATCTTCAAAGAGATATCCTAAAATCTACGGGGTTATCTAGACTTTGTTAATTCACTACGAATAACGACTTTAGATATGAGATTAGTATTTAGACTTCGGGGTAAACCCAACTATGAATAAAATCAAAATCAATAAACTCAACAAGTTTAATGAAAATAAAATAATTTTAATTAATCAAAACTTCTCTAATTTTCGTTTTTGGAGCTCCTTATATAGATAACTCCTATTAAACAAACCCTAAACTTATCAAAGACCTATAAACTTGTTTTCCAAGATATCTATTACCTTTAGGAAAATTTTCTAACTTATTAAAACTCTTAAACAAACTTCTAGATTCTTCTAAAATTATCCTAAATAATGAATCCAAAAATTAATTATTTTTCTATTAAAAATAACATTAATAAAATATAAATAATAATAATAATAAAATAATAAATTTATTTTCCATAAATCTCCCTCCATCACATGTCTTGTGAGGGATTTGTACCTTTAAAAGAATAAGAAGAAAGCTAAGTTTATATGGTAAGATGTACCTCTAAACACCTATTCCCTACCCCAAAATAAAGATTTCGAAAGGGTTGGAGGGGAAGAGAGAAAGTCGTGAAAAGAAATCCTGATATGGAAATGGTGTTACTTTTTAGATTTCTTTTCACGATAACAAAAATATTTTATAACAAATATTTAGAAAGTTGATAATAGCAGAAGTTAGTGTTTTGGAAAATATAATAAATAAATAAGCAAGATCATTTATCGTAGGCCTGTTGGAATACACTGTTTGTTTTTTTGAGTTAGATTTGAATCAACTGACTCAAAAATATGTGAACCAGTGGTTTGGTCTAATAAATCAAGGATATTTCTATATCTGATTCAAACGAATCTGAGTTAGAAATGAGGTCTGACTCGGGTAGCGAGTCAAATCTAACTTAAAATTAAAAACAAACAGTCCGATATCTGACTCGGACCGAACAGATTCAGACGCCGAGTCAGGTACAAACAAACGGGCTGATATGTCTTACTAATTACCGGAAACAACAAATTTTTATAAAGGTGAAAAGTAACCGTCCGTTTTCTGATTTAGTCTTCCGATTGGGAAACTCCTTCTCAATTGAATTTGAAATTCCTATCCACACTACCCGTATAATTTTATACTCGCCCAGTAGAATTTTAAAGCAACGAGACGTTCCCATGTCTGAGAAGAGTAAACGAACCAAACAAAGGTGAAAAGTAATAGGTGTTCACTTTTTTATTTTTGTGGTACTTCTTTTTTGATAAGATATTTTTGTGATACTTCATTTCAGTATTATTGTATCTAAACAAAGTTAAGTATCCTAACAAGCACTATCAAATTCTTAAACTATAATTAATTTACAAGTGATGCAAACAGTTTTATACCCATTAGTTATGTACTGTATATGCCAATTTATTTATAGCTATGAAGTGTTTCCAATTACATTGCTTAGCCCAACTCCATTATTTGGAAGAAACAAATGTTATGTGCAGAAAAAATAATAATCCCTGTCTGATTTTTTTTAATCTCCCAGGAAAAAGTCCGAGTTGCTCTTTATGTGCAGAAAGCTGCTCTCCAATTTATTGATGGTATAACGTCCAACTTGTCCTTGTTTCACCTTTCAATGCATCATATACTATTAAGTTAGCTTAATTTGATTATTAATTTTTAGCTTTTCTGATTGCATCCTTTTTTATTGTCAACCAGCTGCTAAAAAGATTGACTATAAGCTCTCAGATGAGGCTAAGAAGGCTGGCTTCGGCATTGACCCAGGCGAACTTGCATCTATCGTCCGTGGTCATGACTCTAAGGGGTTTAAACTGCATGGTGGAATAGAAGGAATTGCAACTAAAGTTCGTGTGCGTCTCCATAATGGCATAAGTGAAACAGAGGTACCTTTGAGACAAAATATATACGGGTCCAATCAATTCACAGAGAAACCTCCAAGAAGTTTCTTATCGTTTGTATGGGATGCATTACAAGACTTGACTCTGATCATACTTATAGTTTGTGCTGTGGTCTCTATTGGAGTTGGCCTTGCCACTGAAGGGTGGCCAAAGGGTATTTATGATGGCTTGGGAATTATACTAAGTATTATATTGGTAGTCATGGTTACTGCAGTGAGTGATTACAAGCAATGTTTGCAGTTCAAGGACTTAGACAAGGAAAAGAAGAAGATTATAGTCCAAGTGACCAGAGATGGAACTCGACAAAAAGTTTCTATCTATGATTTAGTGGTTGGAGATATTGTTCATCTTTGTATTGGAGATCAGGTTCCCGCTGACGGATTTTTCATTTCGGGTTATAGTTTGTTAATCGATGAGTCAGGATTGTCTGGTGAGAGTGAGCCAGTGAATATATCCGAAGCAAAACCATTTCTTCTCTCAGGGACTAAAGTACAAGATGGTTCTGGTAAAATGATGATAACTTCAGTGGGTATGAGAACTGAATGGGGTAGGCTTATGGAAACCTTGAATGACGGAGGTGAAGATGAGACACCATTACAAGTGAAGCTTAATGGCGTTGCCACCATTATCGGGAAAATTGGTCTGGCTTTTGCCATCTTGACATTTATGGTTCTTACAGGAAGGCTTTTGGTGACAAAATTAATGCATAACGAGTTATCAAGATGGACTTCTGACGATGCATTGACGCTTCTCAATCATTTTGCTACTGCCGTGACTATAGTTGTGGTGGCCGTTCCAGAAGGCTTACCGTTGGCTGTAACATTAAGTCTTGCCTTTGCAATGAAGAAACTAATGAATGACAGAGCTCTTGTAAGACATCTTTCGGCGTGTGAAACTATGGGTTCATCTACTTGTATTTGTACAGACAAAACAGGAACACTTACTACCAATCATATGGTAATTGACAAGATATGGGTCAGCAACAAAACTGAAGCAATTAGAGGTAATAAAGGTGTTGATAAGCTGAAGTCTGTGCTAAACCAAAAAACTATGGACATCCTTTTACAATCCATATTTCAAAATACGGGGTCTGAAGTAGTCAAAGGAAAAGATGGAAAGAACACGGTTATTGGTAGTCCAACAGAATCGGCTTTGTTAGAATTTGGTCTGGTAATGGGAGGTGATTTTGATTGTCAGCGACATGAATTTAAGATAGTGAAAGTTGAGCCTTTTAATTCGGTCAGAAAGAGGATGTCTGTTCTCGTGAGTCTTCCAAACGGTGGTTCCAGAGCATTCTGCAAAGGGGCCTCCGAAATCATCTTAAAAATGTGTAGCAAGGTAATTGATGACAACGGAGAAATTGTTGCTCTATCAGAAACCCAGAGCAGAAAAGTTATCGAAATCATTGATAGTTTTGCAAATGAAGCATTGAGAACCCTTTGTTTGGCTTTCAAGGACATGGAAGAAACGTCGGCGAAAGTTAACATTCCCGAAGAAGATTATACACTTATTGCAGTTGTTGGAATTAAGGATCCACTAAGACCTGGAGTAAAAGAAGCCGTTCAGACTTGTTTAGCAGCAGGGATTACTGTGAGAATGGTTACCGGAGATAATATTAATACAGCTAAAGCCATAGCCAGAGAGTGTGGGATATTTACTGATGGTGGTGTGGCAATAGAAGGCGCAGATTTCCGTAGCAAAAGCCCAGAAGAAATGAGGGAGTTGATACCAAAAATTCAGGTTTATATTGACTCATCCCCAAAAATCCATTTAACTAATCCTAGTAGAAAATTTTCGAACGATATCTAAATGGATGAGACGTTATTTGCAGGTTATGGCTCGATCATTGCCTTTGGACAAACACACATTCGTGACTCAGTTGAGAAAAATGTTCGATGAAGTTGTTGCAGTAACTGGTGATGGAACGAACGATGCTCCTGCTCTACATGAAGCTGATATTGGACTAGCTATGGGTATAGCAGGAACAGAGGTTTGTTCTCAAGTGGTATCTTACTAAAAGACAAAAATCAGCTCAGGAAATAAAACACACCTTATTTTACTATCTTATCATGTATACTTAACTTCATATCTCATTTAATGTATACGTAGGTTGCAAAAGAGAATGCCGACGTCATCATATTAGATGATAACTTTCAAACGATTGTGAAGGTAGCTAAATGGGGTCGTTCAGTTTATATAAACATTCAAAAGTTCGTGCAGTTTCAGCTGACAGTTAATGTTGTTGCACTTATGATCAATTTTGTATCCGCATGCTTGTCAGGTAAGTTATCATTGTGAACAATTTTGATGTCATGCGCTCTCAAGTAAAACCATGTTTATTTTTTTGTTCATATGAAAAACTGTTATCATATTTTTCATGGAACTTGCAGGGTCTGCTCCTTTAACCGCTGTACAATTACTTTGGGTTAATATGATCATGGATACCCTTGGTGCTTTAGCATTAGCTACAGAACCACCAAATGATGGGTTAATGCAAAGACCTCCTGTTGGAAGAGGAGTGAATTTCATTACCAAAACAATGTGGAGGAATATAATTGGGCAGAGTGTTTATCAACTAATCGTTCTTGGTATTCTTGAATTTGACGGGAAACGACTTTTGAAGCTTGGAGATGATTCACATGATACTATGGTTCTCAACACTTTCATTTTCAATACTTTTGTATTTTGTCAGGTATGTGTTCTACCCTCTTTGCTTATCGTTTCTAGAAAATTTCCGGCATGGACCGTATTTCTAATATTTCAGATTCAGTAACAACCAAACTTTTTTCCCTGACAGGTATTTAATGAAATAAACAGCCGTGAAATGGAGAAGATAAATATTTTTCGTGGAATGTTTGACAGTTGGGTTTTCGTGAGTGTCATGACTTCTACAGTGATCTTCCAAATACTAATTGTTGAGTTTCTAGGAACTTTTGCCAGTACAGTTCCTCTAACTTGGCACTTATGGTTATTAAGCATTTTGATAGGATCAGTCAGTTTGGTAGTAGCAGTTATCCTAAAATGCATCCCTGTTGAGCAAGCTAGAAAGGACTCTACCAATACTCATCATAATGGCTATTCTGCACTACCTAGTGGTGATGAAAATGTGTAACACGTCCCCAAGGAAAATGTTTCGAATAAGAACCTTTTAACTCAACAGTACACTACATCTATTCTTGTTGTACTCTACTACTTGATGTTCTGCGAGCCATCATCAATGGCAGAGTAGTTATGGCAAAATAATTCTTTTTTGTTTTCAATCCGATTGGACACTGCATTGCTCTTTGATTAATTTTTCCGGAGGACAGATGGATCACCACCGAACGATGTTACTGAAGAAGTCTTATGAGAGAGAGTAAGATTCTGATTAAAGAGGGATAGATTACACAGTTTATATAGGACTTGTATGTAACTCGTGCTACACACTGGGTCTGATAAAAAATATTGATTTGGTGTGGCGGGACGAAGTCGGCCAAATACTTTTGAATATCTTCAAAAAATTCTTAATTAATATGATTATTTTTATAGGTAGGAAAATTTGATACCCTTTGATAATTCCACTATGGTATATGTGTGCAGTTTAAAAAGACTTAGATATCGCGAAAGTATGTATGAAATTTTAAGTTACATGACAAAGAATTTTTTGTTAGAAATGCTTAAACCACAATGGAATATCAATTCCATACACACTTGACAATGACAACTAAAAGCATTAACCAAAATTTTATACATTGTTATATTCAAAATTTTATTCGAACAGTAGTCAAGCTGGAAAAAGTTTTCAAACATTGCTAGATGATCAATCACCAGGCATGAGAATTAAAAAAGACCTAATTTAAATTGTCTGTGTGTTGTCCAAATTGACATGAGAAACAAAAAACACGCTTAAATACTACTAAGAGAGTCCAGGTTTTTACCATAGGTACCTTTCCGCTGAAATGGGTTTTGGCCCACACGTCCCCATACCATAAATACCTAATGCATAACAGATGCCTAAGCTTTCCGTTCACCAAAGAACCATACGTCCCTAAGGAATTCAGGATGGACATCCCTTTTTAAGGATTTCATCAATCTTCAATAATTTCTCCTTTGGACATCCAAAGGGAACAGCTCGGCCACATTACTGTTAAACTTTACTGCGAGAATGAATTTCCCATTTTCTCAGTTTAGAAGGTTTCTACAAAGCTCAATTTTTTTGAACTATATTTTCATTTTTCAAGTTGATAAGTGCTCTGAGCTCATGTCAAGATTACCAATGCTCCCACTCCTTATCATTAGAATCGTGCAACCATTTTAGAAAACTCATGTTAGCATATCAGTCATCATAGCACACTCATTAATCTCAATTTCAAGGACATGTGCAAGCATTTTTGCTACACAATAGAAGTTTCATGATTGCATTTTTCAATGTTTGATACGCTATAATTAAACATGAGTCTCTTCTTATTATGACTCAATATGATCAGTAGCAAATATATGTGATAAAACACTACATAATCATATGGGACAACTACAAAATAAATATGTGATTAGAACCCATATGAAGAATACTTAGTTGACAAATAGAAATTCATATGGCACACAAATTTTTGAAACAAAATTTAGATAAAACAAAAACCTGAAATAACTAAACCAATTTTGAGGATGATAGAGACGTATCCCTGAGTAAGGAATCCAGTAATTTACTGAAAAATTATTCAATAGATTTGTGTGCACTGTAAATGATTAGTTATCAGAACATTTGATATACATATATTATATACTCTAAAGTAACCAAATAGAGATTTGTGTGCAGCCAACTATTTGTCCTTGTTATGAAATTGATGATAACTTAGTGAATAAGTAGAGATATGAAAGTATTTTAAGCCTACCAAAACGCACAAAAGGTTGCTGAATTAAATATGTGTCATCCCCAACATTTTTGGTGGTTTAAAAATGTGTCGATGCGCCATAACCCTATAAGCTATCTGTTGAATATGGTTTGAGTGCTTAAGTTTGAAGAACAATTAAAACAACCCACCTGCAAAAGTCATCTTTCACCACTTTTGGTCTGGTTTCTTTGGTTGAGATGGAAATGAGGCATCACAAAAATAAAGATCAATTTATCATCTACAAAAATAAAATTTTGAATACGTATAGATTATGAAGGATTGAAAGACACTTGGCTTGCAGCGTCATCTTCTTTGATGTCAACGTATTTGATGTATATTTCAGGATAATATAGAAACTCAAGTCCAACTTAATAATTATGTTGACCAATACTAAAGATATTCATAATAAATTATATTTTCCGGCAAAAAAAAAAGAACACTAAAGATATTCTTATGATCATGAATATAAACATAAATTTGGCACATACTATAATTCACAAACTGCAGCAAGGTAAAAAGAAATCTGTTAGTCAGATCCATGAACACCTCAAAGAAAATGGAAAAAAAGAGAGAGGAAATAGTTACAGTCGTGGCACCGCCAAATAGTTACAACCTTGGCACCGAGGATAAGGCTAATCAAGATGGAAAACTAGGTAGACCAACTAGCATTCCGAATGATTTAAGACAAGCACGTTCACGGCTCTCCACCATGGAATAACTCAAAACTACATAAGATTAGAAACATTCATTCACAAAACATCGAAAATCGATTAGAAAAAAGAACATATGGAAGAGAGCTACCCCGGACCATGACCATCCTCATGGATTATACTTAGCCTTTAATGGAACTCATGAGCAACATAATAAAACTGAATCCTGACCTAAACTATCAAAAACATACAACGCACGTTTACTTATGTCATAAATTCAAAAATAAGGCAAACTAAGTCACTCCCTTGACTCAACTTTCTTCAACTGACATAAGCTCCCCATAGATACATACAAACTATATATACAAATCCATCCACATTGAACGACAATACCCACACTCGGGGCCGATATGTACTCCTCGTTTTCTCTTGTTTCTCCTCTCCAATTCACACCCATATGTCGCAAGCGATTTATTCTTGCTTCTTCCGGAGTTATCGACTCTAATGGCTTAGCCTGTTTAGTTGATTTACGTATCAGCATGATTCAGGTTAAAACATCTAAACCAACCTCATCTTTAATTAAAGAAAGAAAAATATAGATTTATACTTCCTCCATAAGAACCACCAAAGACGATCACAGGTGAATTTTGAGAAGTTAAATTCTTCTTTAAATCAATAATCAAAGTTGCGTAATCAACCAAAGCTTGTGTGGAACTTAGATACCCAATTATAGTTGAATTACCATATGCAGTTTCTTTATCACCACCAAAAGGAATTGATTTCCCATAATATCAAAGGGGAATAATTATCTTCAAAGGGGGATCTTGATTCGGTGTACTAAATTCAGAAGACAACACAAAAGTATAATAGTTATCTCCTTCTTGATTTTCTTGATTCACTGCAGGGGCTTGATTCTTCAGTTTTTCTGATTTTTTTTTACTAGGGTTTGAGACCTATTTCTTCTCCGCAGAGGATGTAAACGGTTCAGACATAAAAGAATTTGCCCATCAAAAATTATTTGCCTTTATTGCCTTTTTCAACTTAATAACAACTGTAGATTTATCTTTTAAGAGGACAAATCTGGACCGCCCTTATCTAGATTAACTTAGCTAACAAATCCTGACCACTCTTTACGCACCCCCTGGACGAATCCTAGCGCTCTTTCCCCTAAACTACTATCACAACCATTCTTTATCTATTCCCGGATGAAATCATGACCATCCTTTATAACCAAACTTTGATTTATACTGCGACACGAGATTTTCTGCGTTCTTGAACAAATAGATTCCTTTACCGGCAATTTTAAATTGGAAAAATATTTAAAATATGGTATCCCAATTATTAGTGGTATTATCTGTTAACCATGTCTATGCACCAGTTGTTTGAAATTGCACATTTATGTATGTACTTCAGTTCATCTAAAAACGTCTGGGCTTTTATGCAAAGTATTTTGTCCATCTCCTTCTAATGGTGTTTAGAATTTGCATTCAGTGTGATCTGTTTCAAATTAGAGGCATTATCTTATAATTTTTACACCTTTGTAGAGAGGTAGGAATCTCATAGTTACTGTACAATAGACAGTTAGTATCATTTTACTGATTTTGAAAAAAACTAATTGCGTTAGTCTGACAGTTATTTGCATTACAGGTGAGATAATTAATGAGATGTGTGTTTGGTGATGCAAACAAAGCTCTACCCCCGCTTCAAAAACTAACTCCAGATGAAATAATATATGCCGTCTGGAAAGGGGAGGGATCATTTGTTGAGGAATTACTTCAGTGCATGGGTCCTCATGTGGAAAAGAATTTATTAACTGATTTAATGTCCAAGATTCATGCCCGCGATCCATCAGGTTCTAATGATCTTATGGGAGAACTTCAGAAGTCCCTGTTATGGTATGAAGCACTTGTGTCCTTTTTTTATTTCTCACATTATAACATGTGTGTGACGACCGTTTTTAGGGTCATCACAACCAAAAAAAACTTAAGTTGTTTAAAAATGACAATACTCCAAGTGTAATTGATACAGAAAGATTGTAATGCAGAGAATCATAATTCAAATATAAATGAAACCACCTCAATATATAACGTGGTTCATCTAATAAGACTATATCCACAGGAAAATATGGTATATTATTTATCAACACTTATTTTGTACACATGGTAATCTAATGAATTAAAGAAATTCAGTTCAATAGAGTTCTTAACCTAGTCTTAGCTTTTTCCACTTCTTGAATTTCTTTCAGAGTTTTTTCTCTCTCTGTTTTTGTTGTCCCCCTCTTTCTACTTTGGCTTTTGGTATTTATAGCAAAATATGATGGTCCCTCTTCCTCACTCCTTCTTATCTTTATTTGACCAGTTTGATCTTATATTGACTTTGGGCACAGCTCATCTTACTCCATCTGTAATGCTTCTTACTAGTTCCGCTTGCTGACGCGTAGCTCCTCTTTGGATTGAGCGTTTGTTGGTCCTTTGTCTTTATCATTTGGAGGTTGGCATGTGTGACATGTGGAAATTGACGTGGAACATATCTATTCTTGCATGATTGAAATTTATAGTGCGCGAGTGACAGGGCGCAGATGTTTATGGAATGCAAGAGATAACCAGATGATTATGGAGCGCAAGAGATAGTCAGATGATTATGGAGCGCAAGAGATAGCCAGATGATTATGGGGCGCAAGAGATAGCCAGATGATTGTGGGGCACAAGAGATAGAAGAGCGCAGATGATTGTCTTGGCTACTGATGATACTTTTTCTTGTGTACTTTCCACGTGTCTTATATGCATTAATTTAGTCTGACTTTTCTGCTCCCGGTGTCAGTTGATGTGTGACAAATTTTATAGCTGTCTTCCTTTATTATTTATTTTGTTCTTGTACTTCTAGGTGTATCATAATATGATACTTCCTTCTTATGATGTAAACACGTGGAACTGATGAATTTATGTCCTTACATTTTGCCCCCTTTTTGTCTTTTTGGATTTCTCTCCCACGTTCCTAGAATTCAAAAAGGCAAAAAGTAATGATGACCGTTGGGTTTTGTGCCCCTAATAAATTTGAATTTCGGCGGTTTCATACGTTTTCAAGAAGACACGTCGTTTGCATTCGCGCCTTTTGAATTCCTTTTCACAGTCGTGTCAGTTCACTGGTCCAGTATTTAAGAGGAAGTTTTGTCATTTTTTTCATTACTTTTCGATTTCCAAGTTTGTAGCTGATTGCATTTCTGATCTTCTTCTGTCTTCTTCTTCTTAAAGTCTTTATTCCTTAAACTTTTTCGAGATTCCTCGTTTGATCAAGGTTTCTACTTCCTAAGATCAAATCTTCGCCGATTAACTTCATTTTTTTATTTTTTTTTACTGGTGAGACTGTTAGACTTCTTCTGTAGAAATTTTTGCATGTTGATTTTTCTGTTTAGTTTTGCATTATTTTATACTGTTCATCATTGTAACCTTGTTTCTTCTTGGTTTGTAGATTAATCATGTATGGAAATTTAGTAGCCGTGCTCCCAAACATGCTTCGCAAGGTGACCGGCATTCTGCTGGCAAGAAAAGGGATGAAGGTAGGCCAGTGCATCCCAGGAGAATTCGTAATCTTGATCTTCCTCATGTTAGATCTACTACCAGAAGTGATCGGGTTCATGAGTTTCTTAGCTTTAAGAATATGGGTATTGAGGAGTTCAAAAGGAACTATGGACTTCAGGATTTTAATGTTTCCCTTTATAACTCGCCTGAAGGAGATAAGATCTCCTTGAATATGATTCTGGGTTTTGATTACTCTCCCACAAGACTGCTGGTTACTGCTGGTGCCATAGACGCAGGGTTAAGGCTGCCCTTATACGACAGTCGATGCCCCTATCAGTTTGAAGTCCTAGATAGCCGTGGTCTGGCTAAAAATAACACCATGCGTTCAGTTGCACAGTACAACGGAAACTGGTGGAGAATATTGGATGAATGCAGCATGCGCAGTGTTGGGCAAACCAACTTCACCTGCTATACACCTAATCCTGCGAACCGCGTCCATTACACAGTGGAGAACTTCCATTTGTCCTACATTGATTCCTTTGCTGATAAAAATTATATGAACTGGAGTGTTGGCCCTAGACGCACGAGAGGCAATGGAATCCATTTGCTGGTTGATATTGATGCTACGAAGATAAATCTCATCCCGGGAACGGAGGAATCCTTGACTGAAAAGCTGCGCAGGGACCATGATTACCGATGGTATCTTACTCCATTGGTGATTGAAGGGCCCTGGATTTATGGCCAGTCTTCGGAAAATACAGTGCAGAGCCTTCAGGAACGCTTCCCCTCCTATTGTCCGTGGATATTGAATTTTGACGGATTTAATTTCTCTTATGGTGATGTGGTAAGTAATGATTTGCTTAAGTTTTTTTTTATTTATTTTTTTTACGCAGCCTCCAGAAGAGAAAGAAAGTTTAAAAACCGATGTAGGCACCAAGCGTAAAGCTACTCCTCCATCTGACAAGGTACTGATCCTTCTTTTATTGATAAGGTACTCAGAACGTTTAAATTGTGTGTTGTAACTTACTTGAAAATGTTAACAGGGTCAGAAGAAAATGAAGGCTACTCCTCGTGCTTCTTCTAAGAAGGTGGCTAAGGCTAATCCTCCTCCTAGCCAGCCTATTTTGATGATAGAAGGTGGCATGGTGCAGAACGCAACTCCTATAGCTTCTCGTCCCGCTGAATTGGATGATGTTGCAACTGAAGCTCCCCAAGTAGCAGATACTGAGTCTCCCCTGGATGCAAGCTTCGTCCTTTCTTATTTTCTATCTCATTCTCATTTGTTTCAAGTTGATGACATCGTGCTTTATGAGTTCGTGGATGATTTGACTGACAAGGAGCAAGCTGCGCCCCTGACAAAGTTGAACAGAGCTGTAATTGAATATGCTCCTTCCAAGCTGGAGACCATAATCGAAACTAAAGTTGAGCATGCTTCTACTGAAGAAGATGTAGCTGCTAACGTAGTAAATCCTTCTCCAGCCATGGTTTCCAATGCTGCTGACTCTTCCCTTCAAGAAAATGCAGTGGGTGCTATTGGGAACGCAGAAAAGTTGGTCTTCCGTTATGAGGAAGAGGTATATTTTGCTTCAGTTGCTAGCGGAGAGAGGGCTTCCCGTAAGGAAAAGGGCAAGAGCGTTTGCGAAGTTGACAATCTTGTTGGAAGGGAAGAAGATGCGTTTGATTGGTTCAAGGAAAAGGACCTGCTTCTGATCAATTTCATCGTTTACACAAGGAAATTGATAAACGCACTGAGAAGATCAATTTGCTGCGAGATAGAGGATTAGCCGATGAAGTTGAGATTGCGCAATATAAAAAAGATCTCGAGCAATCCACGAGAGATTATGCTAAACTTCTGAGTGAATTTGAATTTCTTGATCTTTCTAATGAAAAAAATATCCAGGATTTACAAAAGTTTGAGTCCCTTGCTATAGGTAGTTTATTTTATATTAAAAAGTTATTCTTACTTACTTTTTACATGGTCTAACAACCTTTTATTTTCTATGTAGATTTTGAAGGAAAGCTTAAGAGAGCAGCTGCTAAGGTTGAGGAGTCTGACAAGGAGTTGAAGAAAGTTAAGCTTTTGTCCGCTGAGGTTGAGAAGGAGATTTCTGAAGCTAATAACAAGCTGAAGGAGGTCAATGAGCAACTTGGGGAAGCCACGGCTAAATTGGTTGAGTCGCAAGACCGAGTTACTCATATCACTTCCAAAGCCGCCGCGGCGGAGGAAAAGCTTGCATACTGGCAGAATCAGCTTCTTTGGCTGAGAGCAGGGCTTCATCAGCTGATAGCAAGATAAAAGCATACGAGGATACGCTTATTGCTTCACGTGAGAAGATGGAGTACATGAAAGTTGAGACGAAACGGGGTATTGCTCTGGCGATTAATAATACCCTTGATAGGGTTGCAAAGGATGGTTGGACCAAAACTTATCCATGCATGGTGGTTCCCGAGCCTGCTCCCCGTGCTACTCCTCCCCATGCTAATCCTGCTTCAACTTCTAATCCTGCTTCAAATGTTGACCCAGCTCCTACAAATGATCCTGCTCCTTAAAGTTCCTCTTGTATCTGGCTGCTGATGCATATCATTTTTGTTCTTGTAAAATGTCATGAAATATAAATAGAAGTAATTATTTTCTGATATTCTCTTCATACGTTTGACATTTTACTTTCGTTCCTGCAGTAAAATCATAAGACAAATTGATTAATGAGTATATAATTTGAAACCTCAAGGATTTATTGTACCTTGGGCTCCTTTTGAGGGTGCGCTTCACATAGTAATTTCTCTCTGGCCAAGAGAAAATTACCTATGTGGACCCTGTTACTTGATATAATAATTAATGTCATATTGGGTATCTCTTGCTAGCGGATGTACCCAATAGTCAATATTCAAGACTTTTACATGGGTCTCTTATGAGATTTTGCCTTTATTTGCTTTACCCCGTATGAGCACAAATTACTATACGATTGCATAGAAAATTATGGATAGTATGGTTTAAGATATTGCGCATTCCAAGGATGTCGTAAAACTTCTTCATCCATGTTTCGTAAATAATAGGATCCTTGTACCGCAATGTCCTGTATGATATAAGGACCTCCCCAAGTGGGTGCAAACTTTCCTGCCTTTTTATTGTTTTGATATTCCGGAATTTTTCGCAATACGTATTGTCCTTCAACAAAATGGCACAGCTTTACTTTTTTTTATATTCACTTGCTAACTTTCTTTTCTCCATCTTTTGTAATGCAACTTCTCTTTTTTCTTCCAGATCATCCAACTTTTCAAGCATTAAATCTTCATTTAAATTCCTTTTCCCATGCCTCTGTCTTGGTAGTTGGTAATATTATCTTCGTTGGTATGACTGCTTCTGCCCCATAGGTAAGTAAGAACGGTGACTCTCCAGTGGCAGACCTCCTTGTGGTGCGATAGGCCCATAGAGTATTATTAAGTTTCTCACACCATCGCTTGTGATGCCCTTCCAGAGTCTTCTTGAGATTAAGTGCAATTGTCTTGTTTGTAGCTTCAGCCTGCCCATTGCTCTGGGGGTAAAGTGGAGTCGACTTTCTGTTTTGGATATTGAAGGCTTCAAAAAGTATGTTAATATTTTTTCCCTGCAGTTGTTGTCCATCGTCTGAAACTATTGCCACTGGGATTCCAAATCTGCAAATTATGTCTTCAAACAAGAATTTGAACACATCCAAGTCTCTAATGTGCGCAAGTGCCCTGGCTTCCACCCACTTGGTGAAATAATCTGTTGCTACAATTAAGTACTTCCTTTTCTGTATTCCTTCAGGTAGGGGTACGACAATATCTACTCCCCACTTTGCAAATGGCCATGGACTAAGTATTGAATTGAGTTCTGTTGCCGGCACTCTGATCTTCTTAGCAAAACGTTGACGTTCTTCGCATCTTTTGACCATATCTTCGGCATCCTTTTGCATTGTGACCCAATAATATCCCTTCGTTTTTGCCTTGAGGGCCAATGATCGTCTCCCGCTATGATTCCCAGCGTCACCACAATGTATATCTGTTAAAATTCGATGTCCTTCTGGTCGTGATACACACCGAAGTAGTGGTCCCATGAAGAACTTTCAGTACAAAATACCATCCCTTAATTGATAGTTAACAGATTTTGATTGTATTTTTCTTGCTTCCTTGGCGTCCGCAGGAAATATTTGTTTTTGCAAATAATGATGTAGTGCAATCCTCCAATCTTCTTCTATGCACCTATCCTTTGGTTTTTGGCGTATATTTGCGTCATTTTTTGTGGCCGGATCCTCAAGATCTTCACTTATTTCATATTCCATATTCTCAACTGCCCATATTTTAATTGATGGTTCATAAATGCGTCCAATTTTGACGGCAGATGTATTCGGATCCTTGATCATTGAGGAGATAAATGCTAACGCATCTGCATGACGATTCTTATCTCTGGACAAATGGCGAAAGATGATGTTTGGAACTTGGGATGCTAACTTTTGCACGAGGCCTTTGTATTGAATCAAGTCTTTATCAATTGCTTGATATTTTAGCTCAACTTGTCGGATTATCAATTGTGAGTCAATTGTCAACCGTACATCGGTATTTCCTAGTTCAATAATTAATCGGAGGACATGAACCACAACCTCGTATTCTAATATATTGTTGGTGTGCTCTCTAAACTCTAAACGAAAAGCATGTATCAATCGCTCCCCCGTGGGTGTTGTTATTACAATACCGATTCCTGCCCCCTCTTTATTTTGGGCTCCATCAACAAAAACTTCCCATCTCCGAGAATCGACAGGGTCCAAAATATCCTGAGAGTCATCCTCTTCTACTCATGGTAACCCCTGGATTTCAAAATCATCGTCTAATGGCAAATTTGCAAGAAAATCCGCTAAAACTTGGGATTTTTGAGCAATTTTCATTTCAAAAAGAATGTGAAATTGTTCCAACTGAGCATTCCACTTTGCAATTCTTCCCACTTTTCCTGTATTTTTTAACACTGATTCCAGTGGAGCCTTGCTTGGTACTCGTACGTAGTGCGTTACAAAATACGTGCGCAGCTTCTGCGTGGCAAATACCAGTGCTAATATTAATTGTTCAATCTTGGTATAGTTCCTCTCCGCAAGGTTGAAAGTCTTTCTAATATAGTAGATTGGTTTTTCCACCTTGTCATTTGTTCGCACCAGTTCTGCACTCACTACATCTTCTGTTACAGCTATATATAGGGCCAAGATCTCTTCAGGATGTGGTTTCTGTAATGCGGGTAAAGTTGTAAGATAGATTTTGATGTTATGAAAGGCTTGTTCACAGTTTTCATTCCATATAAACTTCCTTCCCTTCTTTAAAGTATCAAAAAATGGTTTGCACTTATCTGATGACCTTGCAATGAATCTGTTAAACGCTGCCAAGCATCCGTTCAGTTTTTGTACCTCCTTAACATTTCTTGGAGATGGCATATTTACAATAGCCTGTATTTTTGCTGGATCGACTTCAATTCCTTTTTCCGTGACTAGATAACCCAAAAACTTCCCTGATGTAACTCCAAAGATACATTTTTCCGAATTGACTTTCATTTTGTACTTGCGCAAAGCTTGGAAAATCTCCCTCAAGTCTTGTAAATGATCCTTTTCCATCTTGCTTTTTACCAGCATGTCATCTACGTAGACTTCCAATGTGCGTCTTATTCAAGGTTTGAAGATTGCATCCACTAATCGTTGGTAGTTGCTCCTGCATTTCTTAATCCAAACGACATTCTCGGGTAAAAAATTCAGTATGCTCTTGATCTTCCTCGGCTAGTGCAATTTGGTTATATCCATACTGTCCATCCATGAAAGAAAATGCTTCGTGTCCTTCGACAACATCTACTAATTGATCAATGCTTGGAAGTGGATAACTGTCTTTTGGACATGCTTTATTCAAATTGGTGAAGTCTATGCAAATTCTCACACCTCCAGTTTTCTTTGGGATTATGACCGTATTTGATGTCCACGTTGGGTAGCGCACTTCTCGAATGAATCCTGCGTCCATTAGCTTCTTCAATTCTTTTTCTATTGGATCATGATATTCAGGTGCTACTTTTCGCATCCGTTGTCGAAATGGTATGGTACCTGGATGTATAGGCAATTCATGTTGAACAATGCTTGGGTTAATTCTTGGCATGTCTCCTATTTTCCACGCAAATACATCTGCATACTCTTCGAGTAAACTTATTAAATCTTGCTCCCTTTCTGGGCTCATCAGGGTTCCAACTTTAATTGCCTTTGGAAATTCTAGCGTTCCAATGTTGATGTTCTTGGTTTCCTCTACAGCGGAAAAAACATATTTAGGGGCTCCTAAGAATGTGGGATCCCCCTTGAGCTGCTATTGTGAGGTTTCACCCCCTTTTCTTGTTCCTAACTCATCTCCTTTGACTTCAGAATCTCTTCCTTCTTCATTGCTTGACTTGCTGGCTGCGACTTCAGACAAATACTGATTTATTGCTCCTTCCTTAGCTTGGACTTTCATTTCCTTCTTCTTTGCTTTCACTTGATGAGCTCTTTCTTGATTTATGTGTGCTTCCGTGAGGGCGCACATTCTCGCCATGCTCTGATCTCCTTTAATTTCCATTTCTCCCTGAGGCGTTGGGAATCGCAAGTACTGATGGTACGTTGATGCGACCCCTTTCAACTGATGGAACCAATGCCTCCCGATGATGGCGTTGTAGGGTGCGGGTGTTTCTACCACACTGAACTTTGTTACAACATTCAATGGTCCAGTCATTATTTCAAGTGTGACTTCTCATATGGGTTTCGATGCTACTCCATTGAATCCATAGATGGTGTAGCGAGATGGCTCAAACTGATCTTCTTTCAATCCCATTTTCAGAAATGTGTGATAGAACAACACATTAAGAGAACTTCCTCCTTCTATCAAAATCTTTGTGATATTCCAACCAGACACAGGCAGGGTGAGAACAAGCGGGTCATTGTGAGTTTCGACTTCTTGATCTACCTCTTCTGCTGAAAATGTTAGTGGGGAAGCCATCCATTCTTCCCATGTTTCAGTGATCCTCCCTTCAACTTTAAATATTTCATGGTTGATTAATCTCTTGTGCAGCTTCCTGTCAATTGCTGCATTCATCGATGATGGATTTGATTCAGAAAATAAAATCATATTGATAGTCTGATTGTTGTGGGGGATATTAACAGCTTTCCCTTTATCAAGCCTTGACAGTGGTGCAAGTGATTGAATGAATTCTTTTAACTCTCCAGCGTTAATCATCCCTTGGACTAGTAAAATTAAATTACTGCATCGATCGTTTGAATGCCCCCGATAGCAATGATACTCACAATATTCTTTTGAGTTTTGAGTGTGCTCTGGTTGTCGATCTTTTGTTGGTGGCCATTGGAAGTCTGGTTTATTTTTTATTATTTTTAAAATTTCATAATATGGAGTGTTAATTTTTGTAAACACTCACTTCTGAAAAAATTTCTTCCTTCCCTCTGTCCGTGGACACTTTGGTTCACTAGTTTCATCTTTATTTGGAAATCTTTTCCCCGACCCGGACGATGGTTCTATTGAATTTGTTCTTTTTGCATCTCCTTGCTGTTACGATACTATCCTTGGACATTGCCTATGTATGTCTTGCAGTCTTGCACATGTCTCGATTATTTCTCTAAGGTGCCCCTCAGTTTTCGGGTTGATATTATGAATATCAACAAAGAGCTGGCTTTTTAGGTCAGCTATTCCCCACTTGTAATTGTTAATGGAAGCATCTGGCTTAACATCTCCAATTGCCTTGCAGATTGCATGCCACCGACCTGTATAATCACGAATTGATTCTTCTGGCCATGAAGCGAGTGAATATAATCTATCCAATCCTGAGTCAACGGGTCTGTTGTACATGTACGCTTCCAAACAAATTTGAATTAATTGCGCATATGAGTGAATAGAACTTTCTTGCAATTTATCATACCATGCCAGTGCCAGTCCCTTCAAACTTGGCGGGAAACATCGACATATTACAGCATCATTTTGCTCCCAACGCACCATGATTCTGTTGTAATATTTCAAACGTAGGGTCGGATCCCTGGTACCATCATAGCATTCAAAAACAGGAATGCTACATTCTCGGGGCATTGGTGCAAATGCTAAATGTGGTGCCAATGGCGTTCACCTAGCTTCCTTTAACACTTCCTCAATTCGCCCACCTTATTTATTCTTTAGATTTCTTATTTCTTCCCTCATTTGCTTCATAACTTCAAAGCATTGTTGCCATTGATCTTGTTGTGGTCCTGGGTCTGCCCGATTCATCCTTTCTTGTCCAGGTTGTTGTGATGTGGATCTCAGTACCATTCTTTGATCTCGATTATTTCTTTCTCTTCCGCCTTCGAATCTGCTGGAACTCACTTCTTGTTCCCGTGTTCTGGTGGCAGCTGGTTCCGTATTCCGCTGGATTGTTTCTTTCAACGTTTGATTTTTTTAGTTAATCGTGCGATTTGTTCAGCACAAGCTCGTTGCTCTTTGTGCACCCTACTCATATCCTCCATTAAATTTTGTATATGATCAATAGTGTTCTGGGTATTATCCTGAGATGGAGAACGATTATGTTCATTTTTGTTTTGATTATTCTCTTGAAGTGAAGAATAAACCTCTGAGTTACTTTGTTGACTCTCTGGGTATACTATTTCTCTTTGTTGAAGAATTCCTCTTGCGTAACTCTCTTTATTTTGTGAATTTTCAGCTTGTGACATGTTTTCGCTTTGTTTGTTTTCCTTTCGTAATGTTCTGTTTTCTTCTAATACCAATCCTCTGCTGCTTTCGAGAATTCCTTTGGTAGTATTCTATAAAAGTTATATGATTTCAAAAAATTTATTTATTTAATCAAAAACATAAGTAATTCAAACCATTTTAAATGAATAGATACTTCATAAGTTGAATAATCTTTCATTTTCCTTAAATGTATACAAATTCATACAAAAAAAGAGGTAACAAGAAATTCTAAAGTTCAAAAATTTTCTTACTCATCAAAGCTTTTTGCATGAATCAAAGATTTTGTATAAATCAAAAAATAAATGATTTCCGTTGACAAAAACTCATTTGAACTGAATCATATCATTTTTCCGGGTTCGAAATCCCTGTATCAAACTCTTTTTTTTCTTTAATAAGGTAGGATAAATCCTTTATTCCTCCATGTTTCTAGCGCCAAATTGTGACGACCGTTTTTAGGGTCATCACAACCAAAAAAAATTAAGTTGTTTAAAAATGACAATACTCCAAGTGTAATTGATACAGAAAGATTATAATGCAGAGAATCATAATTCAAATATAAATGAAACCAACTCAACATATAACGTGGTTCAGCTAATAATCCTACATCCACAGGAAAATATGGTATATTATTTATCAACACTTATTTTGTACACATGTAATATAATGAATTAAAGAAATTCAGTTCAATAGAGTTCTTAACCTAGTCTTAGCTTTTTCCAGTTCTTGAATTTCTTTCAGAGTTTTTTCTCTCTCCGTTTTTGTTGTCCCCTTCTTTCTACTTTGGAGTTGGTATTTATAGCAAAATATGATGGGTCCCTCTTCCTCACTCCTTCTTATCTTTATTTGACCAGTTTGATCTTATCTTGACTTTTGGCGCAACTCATCTTACTCCATCTGTAATGCTTCTTACTAGTTCTGTTTGCTGATGCGCAGCTCCTCTTTGGATTGAGCGTTTGTTGGTCCTTTGTCTTTATTATGTGGAGGTTGGCATGCGTGACTTGTGGAATTTGACGTGGAGCATATCTATTCTTGTATGATTGAAATTTATAGTGCACGAGTGACAGGGCGCAGATGTTTATGGAGCGCAAGAGATAGTCAGATGATTATGGAGCGCAAGAGATAGTCAGATGATTATGGAGCGCAAGAGATAGCCAGATGATTATGGGGCGCAAGAGATAGCCAGATGATTATGGGGCGCAAGAGATAGCAGAGCGCAGATGATTGTCTTGGCTATTGATGATACTTTTTCTTGTGTACTTTCCACGTGTCTTATATGCATTAATTTAGTCTGACTTTTCTGCTCTCGGTGTCAGTTGATGTGTGACAAATTTTTTATAGCTGTCTTCCTTTATTATTATTTTTTTTCTTGTACTTCTTGGTGTATCATAATATGATACTTCCTTCTTATGATGTGAACACGTGGAACTGATGAATTTATGTCCTTACACTGTGATTAGGTGCAAATCTTAGCTGGTTCTTCCTTTATAACATTTTAGGCTGAGGGATGAAGTTCGAAAAATTCCGTGCACGTATAAGTGCAGGCATGATGCAGCTGCTGATTTAATCCATATATATGCTTATACAAATGCTTATTTAACCTGGTGTTTTGGAGGGCGATCTAAAAAGAATTTGGGGCGACTAATAAAACAAAATAAAGTCACTAAGAAGTAATATCAGCACACCCCTTATCCATATATTTTCTTTAATGGCTAATATGTCCTTATTTAATTAGTGTTAATGTTGATTAATTAGTTAGCTAATTTTGGTTAATTAGTTACTTAATTTTGGTTATAGTTAGTGTTAGAAAAATATTTGAGTTATAGTTTTAGAAAAGAAATAGAGAGTGTGTTAGAGAGGAGGAAGAAGAAGAAGATGAAGAAGTTTGGGGAAACCAGGTTTTACCTAAAATCAATAACAAACATGGATGAGTATGAGGAAGAAGGTGAGAAACATCATGAAGAACATATTATTAAAGGTTCAATAACGTTTAGAGATGACGATTTGGGATATTTGTTGGATGATCCAAATTTTGGTGCGGAAGAAAACCTCGACGGTGATTTAGCGAGTGAAAACGATGAATCACATCAAAATGAAGATAATAATGCATCAAAAAATCAGGTATTGTGTTAAGAAGCTCAAAAACCCACTTTGTATGCGTTTGTATGTGATCGGTAACAAAAAAAAATATTTTTGCATGCATTTAATGACATGGACGTCCCAGAATCGGTAGATAATGGAGTACCATTTCTACCGATTGTGGGCTATAAAGTATCAAAACCCACAATCGGTAGAAAGTATCAAACTTATCTACCGATTTTACTGATTTATACAATCGGTAGTCTATGAAACTTTATTTACTACCGATTATAGATGTTGCCCCAAATTCAAAATTGAAAAAATTATCAATTTTCCAACATTTTCAACAAGTATAATCGGTAGTCTAAGAAAATTTTTTTACTACCGATTGTATATGTTGCCCCAAATTCAAAATTGAAAAAATTATCAAATTTCGAACATTTTCAACAAGTATAATCGGTAGTCTAAGAACTTTTTTACTACCGATTGTATATGTTGCCCCAAATTTAAATTTGAAAAAATTATCAAATTTCCAACAAGTATAATCGGTAGTCTAAGAATTTTTTTTACTACCGATTGTATATGTTGCCCCAAATTCAAAATTGAAAAAGTTATCAAATTTCGAACATTTTTAACAAGTATAATCGGTAGTCTAAGAATTTGTTTTACTACCGTTTGTATATGTTGCTCCGAATTCAAAATTGAAAAAATTATCAAATTTTCAACATTTTCAACAAGTATAATCGGTAGTCTAAGAAATTTTTTTACTACCGATTGTATATGTTGCCCCAAATTCAAAATTGAAAAAATTATCAAATTTCCAACATTTTCATACTCTATAATCGGTAGTCTAAGAATTTTTTTTACTACCGATTGTACATGTTGCCTCAAATTCAAAATTGAAAAAATTATCAAATTTCCAACATTTTCAACAAGTATAATCGGTAGTCTAAGAAAAAAAATTTACTACCGATTGTATATGTTGTCCCAATTCAAAATTGAAAAAATTATCAAATTTCCAACATTTTCATACTCTATAATCGGTAGTCTAAGAAAAAATTTTACTTATCGATTATAATCTAAAATGTGTCCAGAAACCAAGCAGTTCCATCAGTAGGTGTAATCGGTAGATAATTATCAACCGATTTTAGATCAGTAGGTGTAATGATGAACATGCTTAATCGGTAGGTGATGCAAACCACTTATCTACCGATTTTAATGTAAAATTTCAACAAAGTTACTTATTAAAAATAAGTCTCTTGCAAATCAATCGATAATTCACAAAAAGAACATAAAATCCATTCATCATCCATAAATTAATCCATTCATCATCTAGAAAGTAAACATAATTTTAGAACATTAAACACCAGGGACATATCCATAAAGTAAACAAGTTTCTTGGAAATCAATTGAAAATGATGTTCTCTAACAAGACAACCACAATCTAATTCCTAGATTTTTTGGTTTTAGTACGAGGACGACAAGCACCAGGGACATTGGCTTCACCATCATCACTCGATGAACCACGAGATCTTTTATTGTGCTTTGCTGCTGGCCTCTTAGGCTTATTCGAAGTTTTCTCCCAAACTTGCTTGCATAATCTTCATTATCAATGTTATTTATTAGGTCTTTATGCTCTTTCATCTTATCAATTGATAAAGGCACTCCCGCATTTATACACCTAGTAATCTTCTTAGAGAAAAACACAAAAAAAAATTCATGTTTTTATGCAATAACATTCAAACGATTATTATCTAAAATATTGAGTCGTAATATTAAAATCAAAAGGAAATAACATTACGTACCAGCCTTTCATAACCAGAGGGTTTGTATTTGATGATACAAGTATAATCGGACACCTTGGGGACACATGAAGATGAGAATGCTCCTGGTACCATACCATATAGTGTGGATCTACTTCATCACCTCGGTTGACAGGTCTCCCATCGTTGATCATATATTGCATTGTTATTCCAATCTTCAACGGATGGATTACCAGAGTAAGCTACTGTAATAGAGTCCTTACCACATACATAATTCTCCACGTCCAATTTGAACCTGCCACGCATGTGACTCCAAGGTTCTTCTTGGACATAACCGAGTTGACGCATCACTCTAGAGGCATTGTACATAACATATCCAGTGGGATTCCACAAGGGTCCATAGTAAAACGACAACTCAGACCTTCCCGTTATATGTCTAGTAGCTCGGTCTTCCATGTATGGATTAAAGCATATATCTTTGGACGCCATCAAGTATAATTTCCTCATCAAAGAAATCAACTCCTGCTCCTTAGACCTTGAACGGTTGTTGTCGAAGATGTATTTTGTTCCTCTGGGTGTTCCTTTCTCCCATATCGGATTCTCTTTTGCCAACTCAAGGGACGGGAAGTGGTCATAGATCCATGTCTAGTGTACTTATCAAACCAAGTATGAGAAATTGATTCTTAAAAGAGAAAAAAATAAATAACAATCAAAGCATCAATAGAGTTACCAAAATACCTGTAGTAGGCTCACATTCCCGGCAATTTGGCTAGTTGATTCCCTCGATGCCTTTCTTAACTCTTCCATCAAGAACCCATGGCTTGCGGTGCCCCACAAGTAGTCACGAACTTTATTAAGAGGATGCAAAAGTTGTAGAAGGTTGGCGTCGACCCGGTTGCCCCTACAATTGGGGAAAATGACACATCCAAAAACACATAGGAGATATGCAGTGGCTGCAGCATTCACTTCTTCGTCACTAAACTCTGGATTTCATTTCTTCTTTATCCTTAGTGCCTTTGAACATATTCATCAAGTGAACCATGCTGAACTATCTATTTTTGTAACGAAAGCACCGGTTGAACTCAATGTCGGATGTCGCTCGATCCCAACCAAGGCACTTCTGAGTGTAAAAATAAAGTTGTTCCCAGCTTAACTGCTTCACATAATCAAACTTGACGGTTGTACCATGGTCAGCGAGACTAAGAATATGCACCACATCATCTGTGGTGATCGTCATCTATCCAAAGGGCATGTGGAAGGTATCGGTCTCAGGATACATTCTCTTCAGGAAGGATGATATCGCCACCCGGTCATGCTCTAACATTGAATTCTCGGCAGCAGTAGATAACCCCGAGTGATAAATAATTTGCTTGAACCTTTCACACTCACCATCTAACGGCCAGTCTTTCATTTTTCTTGGTGCAGCTGTAGGTTTGAGTAGACGAACCGCATGAGAATGATCTTAATATACACGACAAATTATAAAATAATCAGAATAGTGGTTAACACTTCTATGAATAAAAAGACAATAGATTAAGAATGTGTTTTATAATTATTACCTCAGTTGAATAAATTTCTTTGGCCCAAGAGTCTTTGTATCCAAATAACATATCTCCTTCATCTCTTGGTAATTCAGGGATTTGGCCTGCTTCAATACCCTTCATCTTCAAAGAGGCGGGGACTTGGTGTCCTCCTTTCTTCTTAATTACCTTCTTGTACCATGTCCTTCTCCTTGTGTACCACTTGGTTCTCCTTCTTCTTGGTTTCTAACTTGTGGAGCACTTGGTTCTCCTTCTTCTTGGTTTCTAACTCTTGGAACACTTGGTTGAGTTCCTTCGGTGATAGAGATTCTGCTAGCGCTCTTTTATCTTCTTGCACTAGCTGTTACTTTCTTACCCCCTTCACGACGAGGCCCGAAAAAAATTGTATCTTGGGCTTGCTTAGCTCGCCTTTCCCTAAAAAAATAAAATAAAGAACAATTATTTCCAAGAAGACACCGTTTAATCACTACATAATTGGTAGAGAAAGTACATAAAAATCAACCGATTGTTCATAATCGGTATTCAAATAAACAAACTAACAACCGATTGTTCATAATCGGTAGATCGGGGCCTAGATTATCTCCCGATTATGCATAAAAGTTGGAACAGAAAACTCTAAGCTATGGACACACATATAATCGGTAGTCAATTAAACAAATTAGCAACCGATTGTGCATAATCGGTAGCTCGGGATCTACATTATCTACAGATTATGCATAAAAATTGGAACAGAAAACTCTAATCTATGGACACGCATACAATCGGTAGTCAAATAAACACAATAACAAATAATTAAAACAATCGAAAGTCAAATACATAACCTATCTACCGATTGAAACCATCTAACATAATCGGTAGTTAGATAAAAAAATTAACTACCGATTAAGCGTAAATTTTGGTACATGAAGACAATCCGGTAGTTAATGACTAAATCTTACTACCGATTATTGTCGATGTTTTTGAGGAATCACTAACTTTCATAATCGGGAGTTTAAACCTATACGAAACTACCGATTAAGTCTAAATTTTGGTACAGGAATACAATCAGTAGTTAATGACTAAATATAACTACCGATTATGGTCAATGTTCTTGAGAAATGAAGAACACAATCACAATTGGTAGATAAATACAAACCGAAACTACCGATTATATCAAATAACTGAAAACCCTAGAAATTCTATTGACGATTTCATTCGATTAAAGCAAAATAAACACAAATAATGGTAAACCCTTACCTTATTGGAGACATTAGATAGTGCTGGAGAGGCTGATTTTCGGAATCAGTCTTCGTATCTAGATCATCATCTTCGTGTTTTTCATCTTCTTCACTATGTTCTTCAATGATCTCTCTATTTCTTACTCTCTCGGCAAAATTTGGTCAATTAGTATTATCAGCTTGACGGGTTGTTTGCTTTTGTCGAGCCATCTTTAGATTGTAATTATGACGATGGATTGGTACGGCGATTAACGATTAACGACGAGGAATATTTTTTGCACAGTCGGTAGATAGAACGAAGAGAAGAAGAAGAGAAGAGGAAAATAAACTATTTCTAATCGATAGTTAGAAATGAAACGAAATGAGTTTAGCTTTTATGCTTTTATTAGTGAAAGAGTATATATGTATTTTTGTATTAGTGAAAAGATATATAGGTATTTTTACCTATCATTAGGCTATCCCATAACCACATTTATTGGATGGGTATAAATTAGTCGTCCTCGAAAACATCAGGTTATTTAGAGTGATTATTTAGAGCGAGTAATTCTGACTGATCTATTTTAAATTGTTACTGAATTAGCAATTACATAAGAATTTTTTTTCTTTGCTATGCTTAATTCTCAATGTGTCCATACATGAGTATAAGATTGGAACTTCTCCTCCTGTCTACATTAATCCTCTAGACTTGGGGCCCAAGTACTCGGGTATGTTGGCTTCAGGTCCCAAAGAGTATTGTAAAACATAAGGTGAAAACTATTGTTTTAGGCAGCTTCTTAATTGGCACAGCCAGAATGATGCCACACCTGACGCTTTTCTAATCAAGGCAAGAAGGGGTTGTTTTTCCTTGCCCAGTATTTCGTCATTTTGTGGGAAGGCTCAGAAGCCTTCAAAACAACGAATTTACGGTCTCAGACCTGTCAGATTCATGTAGTCTAGAATGGTCAGGTTTTCCATACTCTACTTCATTTTCCCCGTTCTAGAAATTGCCTGGTCTCTTCACCATCTCTTGTAATTTGTTCATTAGATTAATACTGAGATTACTACCCAGTCCATCGAATAGAAAGCACAAAACCAATAGAGAAGGCAAATATTCAACCGAACCCAAAACAGAGAGAGTACATTGACCAGACACAAAGTAAAGATATCCGCCAACTATATGCTTTCTTCGTGCAACGTAGAGCAACGGGAAGAACTTTATGGATTCATTCATGTGAAAAGAAAGATATACATATTAGTAAAAATCTTGCTACAGAAGTATGCAATGCGTCAAGGATTTTCACTTGCTTAATGCGGGAAAAAAGAAAAAAACCGTAGTGTAAGTTGTTTCAGCTCTACAATGTTGACCATATAAATATTACATATGCTTAAATTAGAGGTGCTATGCATACCTGCACCGGGGTATCCGTCGGCAGTCCCATTTGAGTAAGGATTTGTTGCCTACTTTCTCCCAATGGAAGAGTGTATCTTCATTCACAACATCATTTCAATCATGGAACTCGGCTCTTGGTCATTTTGGACATCTCTACCTACCCAGACAAACAATTTTTTTTTGAATTCTTCTTTCCTGCATTTGCCTCAGGAGCTAGCAGGAGGATAACTGATTTAGAATCAAGCAACCCATCATGAAACATATCGACCTTTTCAACATTGGCCAGCGATAGACAACCAGGTTTATAACATCTAAAACTTCAGTGACTAATTGATCTGACACCGTACCATGTTTTCCTAGATGCTCATCTGCTATCTTAATTTTAATGTCATTTCCACTAAACAACTGCTCTGAATATGACGGTGATTCTCTTCTACATGGTTCATGAAAATCCTGACATTCAAATCCTTGGTTTACATTGCTCTCCATTATATTATCGTCTAAAGCTAAGTGTGAAAATATGCATGACCTAACCATGGTTCTGAACATCGAGTTCTTACAGGTCCTATCATCAAAAATACCCCTAACAGGAACAATGCTAAGCAAATCACTGCATGAACATGAAGCTGGGAAACAAAAGTATATCACCACCTTCAAACTATAGGGGTTGAACTTGTACATCCTTACTGTCAATTTATCAATTAAATGCAAGAGCTAGGATATCAGAAGCTGAGGAATTTAAGCAAAAGGGTTTTGGTAAATAAGAAGTGAAGTTGGTGAGTAAGCAACCAAAACAAACTTCAGAAAGCATTTCACTATAACATCAACGGAAAACAGCAGCCAAAAAGACATCACATTCCAAAGTCAAAAGGATAACAATTATTGAACAAACAATCTACTTTCCTGAGCAAATTTCAGGGTCTTGGGCAACATCAGATCAAAATAAAATCCTAATCCCAATGTCATTACAGATCTAACAAATTCCAGTCACCCAATTCCCATCAGACCTGATTGATGCAATGTACGTGGAATTACAAATTTCCTAAGATTGGATTTGATACTTAATTCAGGTGTTGTTTTTTTTAGCTAAACAAATAATTTTACATAATGACTAATCTCATACCTAATCAAAACAATGTAAAAGGAAAAAACTAAATATTACACAATGACTGTTCTTGTTCAAGACAATTGAGGCGAACGTGTAAGACTATAACATTAAGCCAAACTTACATTGGCAGTTCACTCGTAGTTAGCATGCACTGCCAAATTGTGGTGTGATATCCTATATTCTCATCGAGCTTGCCCACACCCAGGCTGGTAACTCTGATGGCTGGGACGTAGCCTATTAAAACAAATCCAATTCGGATTCTGCACGTTTCATCTTATTCACCGTCGACCAATTGATCAAGAGTCCTTTAGACAATGGTCTGACAGGTCATATAGTAGCTAATTTCTTTCGCGATACCCTTAAAAGATTTCTCTTTTATCCTGCTCCACCCATTCTAGCATGGAAGCATGAACTAACATGTTGCATTTGTCATGTTGGGGGTCATCAGCTGGTAAGATATATCATCAAGTCTCCTGTATTTTGTTGGACTCGAAAGCTGCTATGCATAACAATCGCCTCAAAAGTATTATGATCGAAACTTAAATTTCTTGGAAGCCCAAAAAAAGGAATATTTGTTCATTTTTTGTTATTAGTATAGTATGAAAGCTTATAAATTATGTCAACAGTTATAATCAGAGAAGCCAATGAAAGATGCAGATTGATATATGAAACCCCCAGAACTCATAATAACTTTGGTTGTTGCTAGGAGAAGATAATGCCCTTGCAGCAAACATATCTGATGTTCTTTGTTAAACTGAGATTGAAATATCAATCTGCATAAAGAAGACTGCAAAGGATTTATAATAGCTTTAGCAAAGTAAAACAAAAACACTAATTCATTAGCTATATTAGTTTAACAAATGTGCAATATATAAACCTTGTCAGGTGTTAATCCTGCAACTCAAATCTAGTGACAGAAAAGTGATATCACTTGAAATGAGCGTGGGTGCAAAAGCATTTGAATATAATACCCTTACTGCAAATTATCTCCCGATCTAGATAAACCCAGATCCAACTATTTTTAAAGTTTTCTTTCTCTCTGAACAACCCAGGTTATCACCCTAGAACTTAGTGTTGGAATTAAAAGTGATTTATTACCAAAAATTGTTTTGTTACCTAATTTATCTTGATGGGACCAAAGGGTCACTAGCCTATATTAGGGTGGAAATAACAAATCCACTTTTCACTTCTATGTGAATGAGAAACCTTTGGTTTGTCCCACATGGGATAAACCAAGGATGAAGTCCATCTATATTACCACTAAAGTTGCCTCTAAGGGAAAAGATTTGTGGATTGGACATGGACTAAGAGAATGGGATAGTGGGAAAATTCGCACATGTGCGCGTGTTTTTTGCATGAACCGACGTGTGCCAGCGTGTGCCAGCGTGAGCCAGCGTGTGCATGGCGTGTGCCTAGCGTGTGCCAGCGTGTGTCTATCAAGAGTCATTTTATTAAATTCATTTAAATTAATATTTGAATTTAATATTTTTAATTAAATATTTGGAATTAAATATTTGAATTTATTATTTGAACTTATTATTTTGAATTAAAATTTTGAATTAAATTTTAGAATTAATTATTGAATTAAATATTTTGAATTAATTATTCTAACCATTTGAATTCCAAAACGGTTTTCTTCTCCTATAAAAGAAAAAGAAAAATCTCATTTTCATTTACCCCAGACGCAGCTACTATCCTGTCGTCTTTTCCCCTCTTCTCGCTTTGTTATGCGCAATAGATTTATTTTATCTTATTCTTCTGTTAAGTTCACAACGGGCCAACGAGTCTTGCTAACTGGGTTGGTATCAAGAGGTTTTATCCTGGATTCGATTTGCCAACTCTAAAAGGTATAGCAACACTTTTCTAAAGTGTACCTGGCAAATATCGAGTTAAGGGCAGTCTGTTGAACAGGCGACTCCTCTTATCTGTGTTTTGAGTGATTGTCTGAAAATGTGATATTTGCGCTAACGTTAACATTTTCGAAGCTTCTGGTGTTTGGTTTGTTTCTTTGTTACAGGAATAATTTTTCTCCAACAATCTTAACTCGATATTTGTATTTTTCTGTAACAATTGAAACGAGAAATAATTTTCGGAATTGTTTGCAAGATGTTCTCTCTTAGTTACATACTTTTGATGATATTATACGGCACTATCCACCTGAATAACAGTCAATAAAACTCATCCTTCACTTCTAAAAGGAAAATGGAAATTGTTTGATACAAATTTTCACGCGTGCCTTGCTGTCATGAAGAAGAAGATTTGATTTTACTGTTGATGTGGTATGTCGAGGGATTTATGGGATCTTGAGAAGGTAAGAATGAAGATGGCAGCTAGTACTCACGAAAGGAGGTCTGAGTTTGATTAGTTACTGAGTGATTTCAGTTCATAACCTTGGTTTAATGCAAGTTCAACAATAAACAAAACTGGTTTTGTGGATTTTTAGCATGGATTGATTTTAATCTGTTTTATGAATTGAATATGAGTTTTATGAATAAGGGTTCGTGGTGGAGGTCACACTTTCCTCAGAGTATTGCTAAAGCATTAGTTGCTTATTTTCAGAAGTATGTTGAATCTTTAGCTCTTGTTGCAATGTTTTTTTTTCTTCGCATTTGTGGGTGTACTCTCGATCGAAATTGCTGATCATATTTCTCCTCTTCGACTTGATAAGTTCTTCATCAACTGCCCTATTTTTAACTCAACCTGCAATTCCTAAAGCAATTCCGGATATGGAAGTATGGAATTAAAAACTCAAATTACCATCAGTATGGACGTGTTCATTGTGATTGTCGGATTGCTATGGGGAATCAGGGAATGGAATTGTGATTATTGGATCTAAATTATGGTTTGGGGGTTTCTCGATTTTGTGTGTTCATTTACCAGGCAAAGATTTGTTGAATCTCTACCAGGCAGCAAAAGAAAGAACGAACTAGAGGAAGAAAATCTCGGTTGAAGGTGATGATGCTCAGCAGTAAGAGTGAATCCTTTGAAGAAGAAGCAGTAGCATTGCAGCCAACACAGCAACTACCAGATTGTGAAGAACAAGATAAACAAAATTATCAAAAACAACGACAAGAGCAAGAGAATGTTGACGTGTTTACTCTTGAAGAAAATCCGTTCGAATTCGACGAATCCGATGAAGTAACGATTAAAGATATTAGTGTTGGCGGCACTGAAAAAAGGGATCAGACGGAAGCGACTAGTGGAGAGAACGGGCGAAGAAGAAGGTGAGGGTGATTTGCTAGGGTTAATAGAAGAATCCGCGAAAAGACAATTTTACCCCTCCTTCTAATGTCACACATGTGGCTCATATGCTTTCTAGAGTTTCTTTCATCTCTACTAATTGTGCTCAACAAAATTTTAAGGGATGACTAAATGGACTTGGACACTCAATTTGGGTTGGGCTCGGGTTTAAGTCATAGAAAGATGGTCATCCGGGGATTGTTTATTTTATTCGTTTTCGTCAGAGGAAGGTGTTCAATTCGTGTTTGATTACAAATCTGGGTTATCTGCTTCTGGTGGTTTTCGGAGGCAATTTTCTTGGTCGTTAAATTGCGGAATTTTCGGAGGCAGTTTTCTTGGTCGTTCTAAAGGAAGCAACAGAATATGAACGAATCATAATATACAGGTATGATTTATTAATTATAATCATAATATATTTTTAATATATGAACCGTATGCATGATGTCTTGAATTTTTAGAAAGGTTAAAACAATAAATTTAACAACCGTAGGACACGTTTGATGAAACGTTGAGATGCACTAAATTTTATAATCTAAATTTAATGCACTAAAATCAAGACACGTAATAGAACGTTGTTATCATGATCTGAAATGATAAAGCATACGTGAGTGTTGATTATTTGATAAATCATATTCATAATATAATTAGGCAATATTTATAGAAATCGTAAGGATTTTATTTATAGAGAAATAAAATAAAATAATGCTAAATTATTATGAAAAATCAAAAGAAAAGTTTTTTGGTACAGTGTCCAAAGTCAATCTGACAACCAATGTGAGAGATTGGTGGGTAGACTCTGGTACTACCAAGCAATCCACGGAAACAAAGATGTGTTCACCTCCTATCATAAGGTAGGGGAAGGAGAAAAACTCGATATGAGTAACTCGTCCACAACACAGGTTGCGGAAAAAAAAGGCGAAGTTGGGTTGAAGCTCAATTTCGGCAAAACTCTCACATTGAAGAAAATTTTCATGTCGGACATCTGTAAAATTCTAGTATATTAGATGATTAGGGTATTTATGGATCTGAGAAAAATAGTGTAACTCAGTGGAAAGAGCTATAAGACAGAGGGTTTTATAAAATAGATGTAACCTCAATTTAATTAGATAAAATTAATTCTTTTTATATTTGTGTATCATTGAATGTTTGACACAGAAGACTTAGTCATAATTTTCAATGATCAATATGGCGAGCATGGGCTGTATTCCCAAATTAAATTTGGAAAGTAAACATAGAGGTTGATATGCTAAAATGTCTTATAAGAAAAATGTTCAGGAAAATTCTAAACCCATAGAATTAATTCCTCAGACCTAGTTGACTTGAAGTCAGTTCAAACTAGAGGTGAAAATATAATCCACTAAGGAGATGATGAAGCCATGAATTAGTTCAGGACTGACTGCTATTTGTGGGGGGAGACCTTCCTCTTAACTGGCTATGTCCTAAACAAAGTATTTTTAGGGTTGCGAGTTCTGATACTTCAGAAATTGATGTGAATACCGCAAAGGAATCTAGGGATGTTGTGTTCTTTGGAAAAAAAAAAAAAATTATTTTTTCCTTGAAATCTGAATCTCGCATGATATGTGTTGATCCCCTAGATGTCCTTTCTATGTGTCACACACTACTTCTATAGGAAGATGAAGTTGAGCCTAGAAGAGGCAAAAGATTTAGAATAAAAAAAAAAAAAAAAAAAAAAAAAAAAAAAAAAAAA
>JAJJMC010033691.1:2755178-2904377 GCA_023531435.1 Papaver californicum | reverse complement strand
AAAAAAAAAAAAAAAAAAAAAAAAAAAAAAAAAAAATCCTTTAGAGCACGAAAATTTTGATCATGTAGTGTTCTCTAGTGGATTTTAAAATAAATGAATCTGACAAGTGTGTTTACACTAAAATTGTCAATGATGTCTGTGTGATTGTATGTTTGTATGTTGATGATATGCTTATACTGGATACAACCATAGATGTAATTTATTCCACTAAGAACATGTTGAATGAGACATTGACATGAAAGACTTAGGTCCCTCAGATATAATCTTAGGGATGAAAATTAGAAGAGAGTCTAATAGATATAGTCTTAGTCAATCTCATTACTTTAAATCTGTACTTAGAAAATATAACCAGTTTGATAGGAGCATTGGGATGCACTTTTTAAAAGTGCTAAGGTATCGAAAATACACTTTAAACTTTGTTTGAGTTATAAGAGATACTCTGCAGTCCTTGAAGGACATTGTAATGCAAACTGGATAGCAGACTCAGAGGAGTCTAAATCTACGAGTGGATACGTTTTCACTCTAAGATGTGGATCAGTGTCTTGGAAGAGTTCCAATCAGACCTGTATCGCTCGGTCCACTATGGAATCCGAGTTTATTGCGTTAGATAAAGCAGGAGAGGAAGCCGCTTGGCTAAGGTGCTTTTTAGAAGACATTCCTCTCTGGCATAGGCCTGTGCCAGCTATATCTATACACTGCGATTGTCAAGCTGCAATAGCTAATGCTAAAAATAGCAATTATAATAGAAAATCCATTCATATAAGGAGAAGACACAATTCTCTAAAACAACTAATCTCAACTGGCGTTATTTCTGTTGACTTTGTGAGGTCTAAGTGTGGCATGCATAGCAACAGTGATATCACCCTCCCAATCTTGAGCGAAAAGTTTAGCCAAGCCACCCAAAGGAAATCCAAGTTCCAATAGCAGATGACATCTATGCTTAACCTCCATCTCAGCTAAATGAGCAAGCTACAACGATGAAGAAATTATCGTTAATGTTCACTTCAATAGACTGAAGAACTAAATTATAATAAGCAATGCTATCATACTTGTAGCTGGAACATGTACATCAATAAGTCCATATACGGGCCAATGTGAAGATAAATTTATGCATCGGAAAAGATCTCTTAACAGGGAGACTTGCATGTACTCAATGACAGTATTGTTGATGACACCAACATAATCTAATAGGTCAATTGAGAATCGCCAACATTGGTGAAAAATGAGACTAATCAAACGATCAAGACAGATATTTGAGATGCTACTCTCATGTCATCTAACTTTAAGATGTGACTGTAATCTTCTGATATAATGAAAAGTTTGAGACGTGGGCACTTATACTCTCATGTCATCTAGACTTTACTTTATAAAAACCCGTGAGTTCAAAGTGTAGTGAGTTCACACTACAGAACGTGACGAAGAATTACAGAGAGAAGAGAATATCCAAACAAAATACATCAAGCAAACACACCGAATCAAGTATAAATTAATTTTTTTCACAAATGTCAATTATCAGTTATTGTGTAAGTTGATTATCAATTATTGTGTACCTCAGAAGAAGACCAAATAAAAGTAACTCATAGTTTTAAACCCACGGATAACTTATTATAAGGAATCAACTCCCTTAGCCAAGCCGGCCACCAGCATATACTCTAATACCTCCTACTAACGTGGCGAAACCAACATCATACACTCCTAAACCTCCTACTCCCGTAGCCAAGCCACCAACATATACTTTTGTACCCCTTACCTCAATGGAGAAACCACCATAGTATACTCATGTACTTCCGATTCCTGTTAAGCCGCCATACGCCTCTACAATGTTAGGTTGTTTGCTACCGACAACGGCCTACAATGAAACCAACAATGAAACCGCACCAAGAGAAAAGAACATTACATAATTAACATCTAGTGCGACTGAAATTCAAAATATACAACCCTTTTAATAACTCATAAGAAGAAAACCTTCCCGTTTGTATCAGATCAAAATTCATAATAGCTGAAATTTAATCGGTACCAACGTATCGACTTAAACCTAGAAAAAATTATGAAAGATGAAAACATTTGAAAATGTACTTTGTAATTTGACCAAAAAATATATTTCAAGTGCTTCTAACTATCTAAACTCCAATTCAAACTCCCATTGTTCCTCCAATTTCAAGTACCTTATAGTTTACTGTTTACCTTATGTCTACTGTTTACCACAATTTTTTAGGCCACCCATCTCATTAAACAAAAAGACTAATGAAAACACTAAATATACAACTAAATTTCAGAATAACTAAATCAAATAGTCATGTAAATCCTGGAAAACTCTAAAACAAAGAACAAAATATGATTAGAATAGTAAAACCAAAAAATATATCCATACATATTTTACTTATTATACTACAGTCCCCTCCTAAAATAATTCAAGTTTTGGACAATAAAATATGAGAAATTTCACGTTGTTCCCAATCATGACAAAATATAAATACATGCCAGAGAAACAATTACAAAAATTATACGCCAGAGCAAATATTAAAGTACTTGAAGTTGTGCAATCACGTCAAAAAATCGATCACTCTACACCCAGCAGTTTTGTGCAGCATTTGTCGAGGTAAGGAACACAGATGAAGGACTGACCACAACCTTTGTACAAAGAATATATTCCCAACCACATATTAATAATCATAGTCTATGAACACACCAAATGTAAGAGCATATTCACATATTATTATTGGTTCCACTCACCAACAACATTTGTGGATGCAAATTCAACACCATTCAGTGTATAAAAAATCTTGGTCCTCGGTTCAAATAAAATTAGCAATTATGGGACCAAAGTTGTAAAAGAATGAATAAAACCGATAAAAATTCACTTGTAATATCATGTGCATTATGAGAATCAATAGGAAGCTTTTCTTGAGATAAGTTAATACCTGATTGTCAACTTTGAAAAAAACAAAATCAAACATAACCACACTTGAAGAAAAAAAACCATTAAACTGAAAACCAGAGATTTAAAAAAAAATGAGATAAGTTGATACCTGATTCATAGATTTGCATATATTAGCTCAGATTCAAGATTCTGAGCGAATTTAACTTTTGTGCATAACTAACTTACATACTTCTAAGATTTGAATCGTGGCAACCACCAAATCAAACCTTAATCTAATTTTTAAGGAAAAAATAAGAATAAGTGAAAAACGCATGATCACATAAAACCCAAACATAAATAAATAAAAAACAATAAACAAAAAAAAACGAAATCCTACGAAAAAGAAAAGAACAAAAATTACCTTGTGTAGATCAAAGCAGGGATATTATATTTGTTATTCTCAACCAAACATGGAACCTAAATACCAATGAAACAATATATAACAAATTGATCAAAACGAAGAAGGCACCCTACAAGCAAAGTTCGTCAATGATCCGTGTATTTCAGCATATACATGGTTACACTAAAACCTGTGTCAAGAAATAAATCTAAAACTTCCTAAATTAGCTAAATACTTTTAAAAATACCTGCGACACAAAAGACAAACACGGATCACTTTTAAAGATATCTACAACACAAAAGACGAACGCAGATTAGAAAAACATCAAGCTAAACGTCTAAAGAACAAAACCCAAAAAGGAAAAGCAAAAGAGGGGTTAGCTTTTGCTCGGACTACTCTCTCTGTTTCTAAATGATAGACTTGTTTGGTTTAGCACAAAAAATAAGAAAAGCAATCATTTAAACTACATTTTGATTATGGAATATACGACTAATTAATCATGTTTTATTATGGAATGAACAATACAAGAAAAAAACAAAAATAATATTATCAAAGAATCTTGTTGGTTATTTGAAATAACTCACCCGTTTTTGAATAAAACATCAAAATAACCTAAAACCAAATCCATGCCGCATAAAAAAATTTCTCTATTTATTCGTTGATTTTTATTTTTCATATCCGTCGGCTTTATAAAATCTATTTTTAGTAATCCAGTTACTATAAATCCGACAGCCTGGATTTTTTGTAAAGTATATAAACGTGTGTCAGAATAATAAAATAAATATCAACCGATCAGGATAAAAAGTTTCGACAACCCACCAACACAAAAGGAGGGTGAACGCTATCGTCCAACGTGGAACAAGAGATCGATCTAATTTAAAAAAAACTAAACGGCCATGAAATATAAGGGGGCTAACTTATTTTTAGCCAACTGGAAGCCAAGGTTTCATTGACCGTCCGATGTGACGGGAAGTTAGCGCAACCGAGGGATGAATTGGAGTGTTTAGGGTGTTGAATTGGAGTGTTTAGGGTGTTGAATTGACCCTGAACCCTAAACCCTAACCCTATGCTAGTTAACGGAAATATAAGAAACTTTAAACGGAAACTAACTATAACAGAAACGCCTAGTACAGTTATCTTGATAACAAACTAACATAACTAAGTAACAAATAGTCACCTGTGCAGAGGTAACAGTTGAAGAGTATGACCTATGGATAAAGCAATCTGAGCCTTTAAAAAGACCACGAATCGAAACCATTGCAGTATCTGACCCTGCAAAACTTGCTGACCTCTTCAAAGCCACTACCAAGATACCAAAGATAAAGCCAGATTCCATCTCATCTCAACTGTGGTCTTTTTAGACCTCAACCAAAATGTGATTTCTACCTCAGAGACTTCTTTGAATCTTCTTCGGAACTTCAGCCAGCACCAACTTCTGTTATGCCTCAAGCATAAATACCTTTTGAAAGTTCTCAACCCCTAATGCACACACCCAAGCTTACTTGAATGGATTACAACCAAGGGCCGGTGGAATACCCACCTTAATACTGTTTTTTGTTGTACGTTACTTATATTGTATGCTTGTTTGTTTGTTTCTTGTATGTTCTAACACCTAGTCCGTTACTAGTATCTTACTGCCAGCTTCACTTGCAGGCTTTATTCTCTGTTTCAATCTTACTAGCTAGGACAGTTTTTTGTATTAGGTTCTTAGATTTAGCTTAGCTTTTTTGCTACTCTGTCTGCAGAGTTTTATCTTGTATCCCACTAAGCTATAAGTTCATTCCCTATTGTAATATAATGCCCTTGTTAGTTTGTGATGTCTCAGTAGCTGTTAAGCTAGTTGACATGTAACCTTTGTTCTTTTATACCTTTTTTTAGTCCCCTTACGCTTGTGCTCAGGCCATTTCCTAACCTATGTTTCCAGGACTTTTCTAGTCTTTTCTTAAATTTAATTCATATTTTTATTAACCATAACTTATACTCCCTCTATTTCTGGAAAGAGTTACTATGATTTTTTCAATTTGATCTATTTTTAGGTTAAAATAAAAAAATAATAGTAACACTTTTCCAGAAACGGAGATAGTATTATTTATAACCTATTTTTTCTCAATTTATGAACATTGCCCAGATCATAACCCAAAATATATTTACTGAGCTAGAAAGGATTTATAACTAGTTAGGTTTGTTTAGTTGAAATATTACCGATCCAAATACATCACTGAGTTGATTCAGATATTTTAACTAATCGTAAAAACATAAATCTGTGTTTTAATCAAAACATATTTCTCCCTTTCTTTTTGTGACAGAATCAAATAAACCTTAGAATTTTTTTCTTCGAATTTTTAAGAAAATCAATCAAACGAATCATCACGGGACGAACTAAAATAATCAAATCACATTACAAGATCTCTTAAAGTTAGTTAAACTTAAAACCGTAGATTTTAAATTAATATGACTTAAAGTTAGTTAAACTTAAAACTGTAGATTTTAAATTAATAACAAAAACACTAATAGTGGTGGTTTTAACGATGCTGGATCAGTTTTTCCATCTATGTCCGAGAATGACTATTTACAATCTTATGCCGATGATGAATTACCAGACGATGAAGACAATGGTGTTCATAAACTAGAGTTACATGAATCGATCAACGGTTCAAGCACTCTATGCTTCTGGACCACTAAGTTGGGAACAAGAATCACTCTTAACGAATCTCTAAACATTTCGAACGAGGAGCACCTTCATCAGCTGAGGTACATGTTTGCCGAATAAGGTAATTTAGTTATTTAGATCAATGTCACTCTTTATCTTCTCGTTTTCCAATACACCACAGTATCATCACTGCACATTGCCACTCTACCTTGATAGACTAAAATGCAGCTCAATTTGTTTTACTATATAGGTTTTTCAAACTTCATTCTGCCTTGGCTATCCCAATAAAATTTACGATCTTGCATGATTTTCAATCTTGTTTTTTTATGAGTTTGGTCGCTAGCCATACTCTTATTCCTATCAATATCCCGTCCAATGTAGTTGATATTGGATTTTGGTTCGTCTCGGTCCCGAGCGAGACACTGATATAACTTTGTATCGGGAAAGTTATCGTTAAAATATCAGATAAAATTTCGGTTCCAAATTTTAACCTATAATATATAAATCACATATTTTTTATTATTCTTATCCTATTATATCTTTATTTACCATATCTAATATTGAGAATTTTACTTATACAGGTCAAAAATATTGTTAACGAGACTTTGACGGTAAATAAGTAAGACTGTTGATATGGTGGGATTAGGATAGTAGGTGGCAAAAGATGGTTAATGAAGTAGTAATCTTTATATTTGTGGAATACACGTAACAAGAAGATGATAGAGACAAACCAAAACCATACACACGTGTTGTCTTGAGTAAAGAAAAGAAGAGATTAGAAAGGCTCATCTCTCCTGATTTACCCCTAGCTAGAAACAGTTTACAGGCTCTGATGGAAGAACCCCTTTCCTTTCTTTTATTCATTCAAACCTTTTATCAAACTATTTACAGGTATGAAATTTGTGGTTGTGAGATAACCTTTGTGATGTATGCTAAGACTTTTTTATATCTTCTCCTTCCCTGCATATTGGATTAGGAAATAAACCCAAGCTTCCTAATCAACCATGAAATCTAAACAATCAATATTCATAGGCATCTACCACACAATAGAAGGTCTACAATTCACTTCTCTTAACCTGATTTCTATTATGAATTTGTGATGCTATCGGTGGAGACTGTGAGTCTCTGATGGTGGTGAATTAATGATCAAAATAAAGAAAAATAAGAATTAGTGATAGAAGAAGATGGTGGTACTGCTGCTGGTCTTGATGGTGGCAACATAAAGCAGTACGAAGAAGAAGAAAGAACTAAATAGGGTCGGCTTAAAGCTTTATTCATTCACCATCTTATCTCGGCCGAATCAGACGATATTTTCGAAATTAAACAATATTTTTGGTTAGATTTTGTCTCGGCGATATCATGCGTCTCGCTCGAGTACCGATACCGGTAATTCCGGCGAGATCTCGGCCGAGATTGACAACACTGATCCCATCCCATGACACCTTACTTCCTAAAAATAAATCTAAGACATTATAAACGTTTTTTAATGGGTTATCGAGTTACCGATTTTGCAACTCACTGAATCGCTAGTCTAGTTTGTGGGCTATGAATAATAATAAAAAATGGTCAAATTTAAAATTATAGTCAAAATTATTTGACCAAAGTCAAATAAGTTATGGATAATAAAAAAGTCTTATATAGGGGCTCCCCATTCCAATAGAGGGGTTTCCCATGGTTGAAGGCTAATCCAAATTTTGGATATGGGATATCCTATATCAATAGTAAATGTCCATATTGCTCTTGTCTTCATAAAAAGTCTAATTTACCCTCTTCAATTCATTAAAACCTAACCGTAGACATTTTTCTCCATTAGTCGGTTTCTATTCCTTCTCCATTTCACCTTCCTTCTCCATTTCACCTTCCTTCTCCATTAAAATTCATCGTCTTCGATTAATCGTCGATTCGAAAATTTATAATCGTCGATCAAACAAAGAAAACCTAACTCATCAAGATGACAAACTCTACTAAAGGTATAGAAGGTAGCAGTGATTTGAATCCAAAACAATCAAACGAAGAAAACCCAACTCATCAAGAAATTGAAGAAGAAATCGGTGCTAAAGGCGATCAAACTCCCCAACCACAACCAATGGTGTATATGAGGTATGATTCTACAAGAACCCATGTTATTTTTCTCCATTATATGATTGTAATGTGTTAGAACGATTGATTTCAAGTCCAAAAATTAGGTTTCCAGAAACATTACGGTTGGGTTCGATTGGAATCTCAACCGTAAATATATGTTCTCAAGAACTTACGGTTGGGAACCCAACCGTAACTGGTTTCTTTTAAATTTTACGTTCAGGTTATTTAAATACCCAACCGTAAATCAGAAGGAAGGAGATGAAGATGATATTTTACGGTTGGGTTCGATTCTGAACCCAACCGTAAACTATTTTGCACTTAAAGAAAAATTTGTACTTACGGTTGGGTTCGATTCTAATTGTCAACCGTAAATTATCCTGTATAGTTCAAATTTTTCGTTTTGAAGATTATTTACGGTTGATTTCGATTGTCAATTCCCAACCGTAAATTCTCCTGGTTAGTTCAATTTTTTTCTTGATGATTATTTACGGTTGGGTCGGATTGTCAATTCCCAACCGTAAATTCTCCTATGCAGTTGAACTTCTTTTTGTTGATTCTTTACGGTAGGGTTCGATATGTGTAAACCATCCGTAAAGAATTCTGAATTTTCAAATTTTTGATTGATTGTTTGTGTTGAACTGTTTGAAAATTATCTAACTTGTATTGATTGTATGTTGTAGGAATAAGGATTGAGCCGTTCCATTGCCGCTGGGGAGTTGTTGAGTGTTGAAAAACAAAGAACACTTTTACAAGGGCTTAAAGATATAACTAAAGAGATATCTAAATCTGACAAGGATGTCCAAGAGAATGTTGTCATAGTGGATGAAAAACTTATGGAGTTCTTGAACATTACTGTTTTTATCTGTTGGTATCTTAAGACTTACTTTGTTGTAGTGTGGTTGATTATGGATTTGATCAATGCCTTTGTTTTTATTAGTTCTTTTTATGAATAAGAATTTCTTAATATAACTTGAATGAATGGATTGTAGTTTCTTTTTTATTGTTAAGTGATTCAAGGTATAAATAGATGAAAAAACTCAACTCAGGTTTACTTACAGCTAGGTGTCCGCCAATTGCTTTTAATGAAAAAAGCATTAGGCAACAAAACACTAGATATATACATTTACGGTCAGAATATGAGCATCGTACCCAACCGTAGAAAGATTACGGTTGGGTTTAGCCTTCGAACCTAACCGTTAATTACGGTTGGGAATCAAAAATCGAACCCAACCGTAATTGGTGCAACAAATACCCATGCACATAATGCGTTACGGTTGGGTCCTATGCTAAAACCCAACTGTAAAACTGTTACCATTGATCATTCCGCCATGAAAATACGGTTATGGTAGATTAGGATGAACACCTAACCGTAATTGTTAGTTACAGTTGGGTACGATGCTGAAACCCCAACCGTAAAACTGTTACGATTTGGTTTTCCGCCATGAAAGTATGGTACGGTTTGGTTAGGATGAACACCTAACCGTAAATGTTGTCTACGGTTTGGTTCGACAAGAAAACCCAACCGTAATGTTCCCTGAATCACAAAAAAAAAAATCATACTTTTTTACGTAATTTCATCAAATTTGAGCCATAAAAAGACCAAGAGTTTAAGTTAGAGGTATATCTGACTACTCTGGTTGAGTGAATCAAAATCTAGGGTTTTTAAAAAAACTACAAAAAATTCTCTTTCATTTCTTCTAATTTTTCTTCCCACCAAACCAAAAAGAAGAAAAAATTGATTTGATTTGATTAAGTATAAGATTATTTTAGATTAATTATTATTAGCCTAATCTATTAGCTAAGTAGTTTTACTAATATTAACTAAAAACATGAGTAGTTTAGCCATTATGAAAATATAATGGATAAGGGGTTTTTGAAATTCATACCTAGTGTCCCTATTTTGTCTTCACATGGGAAGCCCCTCTATTGGAATGGGAAGCCCCTATATGAGGCTTCTAATAAAAGCATGGGCTACATTTAAGAGAAGCCATGTCTAAACTTTACTCTCAAAACACAATACTACTAAGTACCTATCTGTTTTTTGTTGCTTTGTTTCGCGAAGATTTTTTCCAGACTATTAATGCTCAATACCGCAACATTGATGTCCATAAGTGCAACTTGATGATACTGTTCTAACCTTAAAGATGAACATAAAATACCCAGTTGTAAACATAAAACTACAATATTCAAATGCAAGACCCCTCACACTCAATTTACAACACTCATAACTTAATCCCCATCAGCGATTCAACACCTCCACGCCTTATCTCAACAAAAATTACTCAATACCATTACAAAGTACCTTAAAATACTTCCTTCGCACCTTTAGCCTAATTTTATTTAGCCTTATAGTTCTGTCGTTTATCTTGGGCTCAAGTCCCTCTCTGCTTCATAACCACCGTGATCTCTGACCAACTCTTTGGTTTTCTAAATTGGTGTGGTCTCTGGAACCGTAATTTCGTTTTCTTAATCTCATTGACTTACTTGCTTAACATACTTCCTTATCAGTCTGAAATTCTCAGTGTTAGGTGCTATAGATACCGTCAAAATCCACGGGACAAAACCCGATAAGATCTCTAAGTCTCCAAAATGGATAAACATACATTCAGTTATTATCGAAGTCGCCACCTAACTTAAGGGAAATAGGTGCCGAATTAGAAAACCAGCCAAAAGGACAAGTTTTCTTTTATATAGGCACATGGTCAAACATAGAGATTATATGGTTCGGGAATCTGGTCAAGAACTAGAAAGGGGTTAGGCACCTAATCCGCCCGGTCAAAAATAATCGGTCTTTATTTTACAATTGGACTTAAGGTTCATGCGTGACAAGAAAACAACTAAAACTTTAAACATGAGATGTTCTATGATAGACACATTTTTGTGTTTAAATTGTTCTCAATTATGTATTTTGTTAGTGCTCAATTGTATACTTATTTTGGTTTTTTATGTATTTGTGGGTATTTTTTGGATATGAACTTTTATGAAAAAATTGGCTCAAAAAATTGATAAAGGCACCCAGAAAAGTTGATAAAGGCACCCGGAAAAGTTGATAAAGGCACCCATCAGATGGATTAGGGGCACCCTCCCTTTTAAATTTAAATCCGAATTTGGCGAGAAAATATTCTCCACGCGTGAAGTAATCTGAATTAGTTGAGAACCGAAGTTCAAGGGATGTAAACGTGTTTTTGGTACCTCAAACTGAAGAAGCAACCAAAATAGGATCAATACATGTCAAACAGAGCCTTTCACGTCGTGATTCATGGGTGGAACTCGAGTTGGAGGCCGGAAAAGAGAATTCTTCTCTGTTTCGGATTAACACAAGTTCTAAGTGGTTTTGGATTATTTCTTTGGGTCCTTATCGGTTAATAAGGGTTATTAGGGTTTATTAATCCTATATAAAGGAAAGACAAAGAACAAAATCGCAGCTGGGAGTCGGGAGAAAATTTCAGAGAAAAAATAAAATGTTCGCTGGTGAAGAAGAAGAAGGAGTACAGACCACAGAAGAAAACAGTTGTTAATAACGTCACATTTCTTTCTTCTTTTACTGCGCCCAAAAGCCGTCTTTTGTTCTCTATTTTAATTTCCCTCTTCAGCAACACAAAAAACAGTCTCAACAACACTTATATCCGTAGCTGTTTTCTGTATTACTTCTGTTTTTCTCTTCTTTTAAGTACTTTGAGTTATGAACATGTATTTTGAGAGAGTGTTTGACATGAGGAGCTAGACCCTATCGTTGAGGCGACGGATGAAGCCATTTTTCCAATAATAAAGTTGTATATTTTTATCTTATTATTTTTTTGCAATTCTTTTATGATTATTTGTTTGAATTAAATTTGAAATAATGATTTTTATCAATTAATTGTGTTTTTTTGTTGATGAGTCATGCTTAGTTTAGAGCTATTGATGTCTCATACTTTTGATTTACTACTATTATTTTAAAATCTAACTTTGGCAATATTTAGAATCAATTGAATGTATGAGTTGTAAGATAATTGTTAATGCTAAATCACTTGAAAATTGGCTAATGGTGGAATCCTTAGTCTCTGTTATTTCCATAACCTTAAATCAATTTTACTTTAATCTTCTTTATTTTTAGTATTAAAAATTAGGTTTAAAAATCAAATCTTCACAAGTCTGAGTATCGAATCTTTCACCACTATTTCTAAAACACATCAATTTTCGGCGCCGCTGCCGGGGACTTGTCTTTATGTTTAGATTTTTAGATTTATTTTTAGGTTTTTATTATTATTTTTAGTATTATTTTTAGTATTATTTTTACTTTTTTCTATTTTACGTTTCTTTGGGTATTTATCTTTTTGCTACAGGTTTTGATTTTGGATTAATTATCAAGCCAATGATATTACTAGTGTGATGGCAAAGCGAAAACATGTAAATCCACTTACATTTTCATTACAATTCAAATCTTTAATTCCTTTTGATACTTGAGATTCACTTTATTCATCGGCTTTGGCAATTATTTTGCAACTCTTGGTATCGTTCTTCTGATGTGATTATAGAAAAGTGGTAAATAAGGTATCGTTCACACGGAATTGTGAAGATTTGTTCTAGATTTAATTTCTAATACTAGTAAATATACACAAAAGATGGTAGCAATATTATGAAAGACTGGGATTCAGGATTTCACCATTTTTCATATTCATTTGATGCATATATTGATTCTTAACAATTTAAGATCTTTATTGGACTCTTTTTTATTTGCTAAAAGTAGATTTCTAAGACATCAGATGTAAATCATACATTGTGTAACAAAATTTCTAGGACTAAGCATACACCATCAAAAAAAATCACAACTAATTAGTAAAAATCATAAATCAATTAATATAAGTGCAAAAAGTCATAAAGATTCAAATATAGTTACCAAACAATTGTGAAAAATAGCTTCCTCCATTGTCCCAATATTGGGGTCTAGATCCTAGTGCTCAAAACACTCTCAAAAGATAGGTACATAGCTCAAAAATGCTCGAGAGGAAGAAAGAATTGACCAACTGAGTCGTAGAATGATTAAAATGATTCATTGAATAAACGACTCATTTTAGACGCAGAGAAAGAAGAACAGATTCAATGTGTATTAAAACTCTAAATTGTTGCAGGAACTATTCACTGAACCGTTACAAAAGATACTGAAGAATAGACCATGGACATAAACAATAGTTCTACTTTTTAGCCACAATATCTTCATACTTTTCGCCACAGTTTCTTCATCTTCTTCACGATCAAAATTTTGATCTGATTTTTCTTTCTCGCTCTCTGGCCTCTGCCAGCCCCTTATCTCTTCCTACACATACCCTATATATACTTGAACCACCAACACTTCCCAGATCTTGTACAAAACTCTTTGAAATATATATCTTTTAATGGAAGAATCTCGGACATAGTTTTCTTCCCTTTGTTGATGCTTTCAATCAATATTCTTTCTTTTTGTTTCCAAATTGTAGCTCGAGAATAATATATTTGATGCTGCGAACCCACGATACTATACTAGAAAATATATCCTTTTTTTTTTAATTGAAATCCAACAGCCGAGAATATTTCTTTCTTCCTTATTTAACAACAATTTGTTTCTTTATTTTCACGAGATTACAATGACTTTCTCTGCTAACCAAAATTGTGTACAGATTGCTATTATTAAGGCAAGAATATATCTTTCCTTAAAAGCCTTAAAAATCTCTTCAAAACCGATCAGGAATTCACGCAATTGAAGAGAACTATTTTCCCTCCAATTTTGTATTTCAAATTTTGAGAAGGTTGGTGTTTTTATCTATTCATTGGGTGCCTTTAACACTTTTTCGGGTGCCTTTAATACTTTTTCAGCTCATTTTTCCACAACACTTTATTCTTCAGAAATACCTACAAACACAATAAAAACATAATATAAGTACACAATTGAGTTCTAATAATTTTAACAATTTAGGAACAAATCAGACACATAAAAGTGCCTATCAAATATCCCCAAACTTATATTTTGCTAGTCCTCGAGCAAAACTAATCTAAAAATAAAATCCTAAATCACTTTCGCAGGAATCACGACTACATTTAGCATATGTAATAAGCCTTTAAACCCCTAGGTGTTCCTAGTGGACGAGTTTTGTATCGTGAGGGTTTACAAGAGATATACCCTAAACCTTTACTCCAAACTCTAGCTACTTGTGAACGATGGAGGGTAGATACTAAACATGCTATTTAGTTGGCTACAAAATTCTTTGGCTATGAGAGGAATTACCCTATTTTGAGTCCAACTGTTGTACACGAGTTTTTACTCAAGCGTACTAAAATTCATATATAAGAAAACAAAGCACTACTCAGAAAGTCGTACAATGGACCACGATACTCGGAAACTATCAAAGTTCAATCACATTAATAGATTTAGAAGATGGATATGGAGATTATGAAGTTTGCACATGTTGACTAAGGTGAACAGTGTTTCCCATATCTGTTTGAAGGTCATCACCAGGATGAATTCTAATGGATTGAGATACGCTCCCACTGGTCTTAATCCTTATACTAATATCGACTCAGTTGGTATATACAAGGATCCCAGCGGTCAATTTATTGGAAATAAAATAATTATTTATTTATTTTTTATTATTCATTTTTTTTTTGGAAATTGGTCTTAATCAATAATGGGGCTTGATCTCAATCACTCTACTTTATCCCAACGATGATAACAAGTCGATACTAGTGCCCCACCAAATCACTTAGAGAAACACAAAAGCAAAAATAAAAACAGAAAGTGATATGGTTATGATGATTCTGAGTTATGGTGACGACTATCATGTTATTTTTAACACCTGAGCTCTGTCCTTTTATGAATAGACCATTTAGCTGCGTCCCTCAACTCCTACAACCAAGAAGTTTATTTCCATCTACTTAGAATGGTCAGTGTCATCCTAAATTGTTCACAAGTTTCTAAATTTTTGAGTTTTTGGTACAACTAATTTTCTTAAAATTTCCTCCCTTACCCCCAAACTTAAATTGAACATAGTCCTCAATGTTCTAAAGATAAATGAATGAAAGTATGAACAAAGAGAAACAAACAAACTAAAAGAGATATGGAAAGATATTACCAGAACCGTGTACCAAAAGTATATGGGTTGCCTCCCATAGAGCGCTAAGTTTAAAGTCTTCAACCATACCAAGAAAGGATTAGCCACAACTTACGAATCATATAACAATAATCTGAATAATTGTAGATCCTTGAAGTCAATTGAATTTGACTTACTCAGTTGACCACAATGGAATGTAGTAGATTGGTGATCATTCTCTTGAAAATGTGTTGATTCAGATTTCCTAAATTAATTAGGCTTAGCTTCAATATTCAATATCTGACACATTTGAAATCATATGTTCCCATATTTGGTAAATAAAAGTTTGGTGGGACAACAAAGTCAATTATGGTATTATCGTCTGGGTAGACCACATCAACCAGAGGATGAGTTTCTGACGACTGAATTTTATTTCGGACAAAATTCGGTCCGGGAAAACATTTTTGAATATAATCTCTTAAAATTATAGAGGAACATATGTCAAGTCCCAATTTAGGGACTTTAAGCAGGGATACTTGGAAGTCACAAGAGTCATCATCAAAACCATACAATGGGTTATCCAAGGTGTTTCTAAAAGCCTCTTATTCCAAATCAGTGATCCCAAGAGGATCATCACATTCATATAATAAATTATCAAAGAAAGCCTCGTCGACTTCCTCCGATTCACTGAAAGGTTCATCAAATAATTGATTGTTAAACACAGTGCAGGCTAAAGGATCATGAATACTCCTACAGTTTATGACAACATCCTAACTCATACTTAAAACCTCCACGAGTCTATCACCTTCGTCAGAGACTATGGTCTTTGAATCGTTGGACTCCAAAACACTAGTCTCGGGATAAACTCGTTCCTCTAAACCATCATCGTCTTCATAATAACAAGGAAATATTTCACCATCTATAACAATGGTATCTCTAGTTAAATCCTCTTCCTCTTGAGTAGGTAAATAATCGTTAAAATTTTTAGGATTGGAAATAGAAACACCATTATTATCATGAAGCTCAATTGTTGTAAAAATTTCCTCGTCATTATGACTACGAATTTCAAATTCTTCGTCAATACTTTGCTCATCCTCATAAAGACATGAAGATCATTGAACCTTATTTGAACAAGTAGTGTCTTTAATTCTAATCTCGTCCTCTGGATTAGGTAAATATTTGTCATTATTATCAAGGGTAAAATTGGAAACACTATTTTGGTGGTTAAATTCATTTTGAGCAATATTAGCAGCTAACCGTTTATTTTCAATTTTCTCCTCATTTAAACGTGCATTAATTTCATTGAGAGTAGAACTTATAGCTACAAGTCTTTCTGTTATCTTCCACCCATTTTCATCTAACTGATTTAGTTTATCATTCAAAGAATCAGACGAAAAATCAAGACTTTGTGAAGTTTTCAAATAACGCCGGAGGGTATCCTCTAAAGATAAAGAACTAACATTTGGCTCAGTATAATATTGCTCATTTACCCGTTCGTACGACTAGTGAGCGTGCGGATAGTAATTGGGATCATTGTGGTATGAACCATAACCTCTAGAGGGTTGGTAGTGGTCCCAAGTACTATCCACACTATGGTCATAGTACGGGTAATATCCATTTTAAAAATCAGTCGGATATTCATTGTATTGCTATCATAATACCAGTTCGACATTTTTTTATAGTGCGCGTGCAAATGCAAAGCTCGACTAAAATAGGTAAGCTCAGGTTACCTTAGAAAAATATACCTGCAGTCAAAGACTGGTCAAAGGTACATGGATAAGGCTCGTGGAATTTCGACTGATAACGCCCAGAGGGTTCCGTGTACTACTCCACGTGTTTTTCCTAATAATCGGTGTCAGAAGATGTAATTGGTGTGTGCATTGTGTTATATATATTTACAAAAATATAATAAAATCTGAAAGAAATATATACAAATAAAATAAAAATTTAATGAAAAATCTAAAATAAAAATTGAGGTGTACTACTTACTTTTTTTGGTAGGAAATTTTCACGATTAATATAAAAGATCACCTGCACATCAAAGCTAAGAAAATACCCAAGTAAAATATAAAAGCTAAAATACAAATAAAATACAAAAATAAATTAAATCTTAATTAAAAATTAAACCTAATTAAAAAAATTTAAAACCTTAACCTAAAAACAAGTCCGCATAGGCGAAGCCAATAATTGATGTGATTATAGACAAGTGGTAAATAAGGTATCGTTCACTCAGACTTTTGGAGACTGATTCAAGATTTAATTTCTAATACTAGCAATATATACAAAAGATGGTAGCAATATTATGAAAGACTGGGATTCAGGATTCTTCCATTTTTCATATTCATTTGATGTATATATTGATTCTTAAAAATTTAAGCTCTTTCATGGACTCTTTTTTGTTTGCCAAAAGTAGATTTCTAAAACATTATATGTAAATCACAAGCATGGTGTATCAAAATTTCTAAGACTAAGCATACACCATCAAACAAAATCACAACTAATTAGTAAAAATCATAAATCAATTAAAATAAGTGCAAAAAGTCATAAAGCTTGAAATCTAGTTACCAAACAATTGTGAAAAATTGCTTCCTCCATTGTCCCAGTATTGGGGTCTAGCTCATCGTGCTCAAAACACTCTCAAAAGATAGGTACATAGCTCAAAAGTGCTCGAGAGGACGAAATATACAAGAAAGAACTGACCAACTGAGTCGTAGAATGATTAAAATGATTTATAGAATAAACGACTCACTTTAGAGCAGAGAAAGAAGAACAGATCCAATGTGTATTAAAATACTAAACCGTTGCAGGAACTATTCACTGACTGTTATAAAAGATATTCAATTTAAGAGAAAAGACCACAGACATAAACAATAGTTCTACTTTTTAGCCACAATTTCTTCATACTTTTCGCCACAGTTTCTTCATCTTCTTCACGATCAAAATTTTGATCTGATTTTTCTTTCTCGCTCTCTGGCCTCTGCCAGCCCCTTATCTCTTCCTACACATACCCTATATATACTTGAACCACCAACACTTCCCAGATCTCGTACAAAACTCTTTGAAATAAATATCTTTTAATGGAAGAATCTCGAACATAATTTTCTTCCCTTTGTTGATGCTTTCGATCAATATTCTTTCTTTTTGTTTCCAAATTGTAGCTCGAGAATAATATATTTGATGCTGCGAACCCACGATACTATACCAGAAAATATATCCTTTTTGTTTTAATTGAAATCCAACAGCCGAGAATATTTTTTTCTTCCTTATTTAACAACAATCTGTTTCTTTATTTTCACGAGATTACAATGACTTTCTCTGCTAACCAAAATTGTGTACAGATTGCTATTATTAAGGCAAGAATATATATTTCCTTAAAAGCCTTAAAAATCTCTTCAAAACCCGATCAGGAATTCACCCAATTGAAGAGAACTATTTTCCCGCCAATTTTGTATTTCAAATTTTGAGAAGGTTGGTGTTTTTATCCATTCATTGGGTGCCTTTAATACTTTTTCATCTCATTTTTCCACAACACTTTATTCTTCAGAAATACCTACAAACACAATAAAAACATAATATAAGTACACAATTGAGTTCTAACAATATACAATTTAGGAACAAATCAGACACATAAAAGTGCCTATAAAATACCCCCAAACCAATATTTTGCTAGTCCTCGAGCAAAACTAATCTAAAAATAAAATCATAAATCACTTTCGCAGGAATCACGACTACATTTAGCATATGTAATAAGCCTTTAAACCCCTAGGTGTTCCTAGTGGACGAGTTTTGTCTCGTGAGGGTTTACAAGAGATATACCCACAAAAACTTTACTCCAAACTCTAGTTATTTGTGAATGATTGAGGGTAGACACTAAACATGTTATTTAGTTGGCTACAAAATTCTTTAGCTATGAGAGGAATTACCTTATTTTGAGTCCAATTGTTGTACACGAGTTTTTACTCAAGCGTACTAAAATTCATATATAAGAAAACAAAGCACTACTCAAAAAGTCGTACAATGGACCACGATACTCAGAAACTATCAAAGTTCAATCACATGAATAGATTTCGAAAAAAGTAATTTGAAAACCTATAAAAATCCTAAGGAAACCATTTTTTTTTTAAAAGAACAAAACATATCTTAGAAAATAATTTTCAAAAACAAAAGACGAAAACCAAAATACTCAACTATTTACAAAAGTTTAGGAATCCTGACACGCCACGTGTCTCATAGGTGCCACCAAAAATATTACCATCCCCATCCAAATTTTTAACTCTGTCAATTCTCCCCGCTATAATCGACTCACCAATTAGTTTTCAACTATAAAAACGATTCATGACCTTTTTTTCTATGTCCATGGATGACGGTTCAATGCTTCAAATCTTCAATTTTCTCCACGCGACTCTTCTTTTTCTTAAGCTCCTTTCACTGCTGCTCAATTTTTCCAAGTGGTTGTTTCAACTACCATTTATTCATATCAAAAAGAAATTCAATTTTTTTTCATTTTTTTCACATTTTTTTTATATGAGATTTACTGCTCATCTCCTAAACCGTGGACATTTGTTAATGGAGACAACTCAAAGAGGATTTTATGGGTAATGACGACAGGTGAATAAAAAGAGGATTTTATCGGTAATGACAAAAGGTGAATGGAAACTCCAAACTTGAAACTTTTAAATTTCTTCTTCGAGGGGAACTTTTCCCCTGGATTATTTCTTCTGAATTTGATAATCCTACTTCTTTATGCTAAGGGCCTAACATAGTGACAACTATGCCCCTAGTTTTTTTTTTCTTTTCTTTTGAAATTATTTTTGGAAACAAATAGCCTAGCATAGTGACGACTCTGCTCCTAGTTTTTTTTTTTTTTTTTTTGAAGCTAAGGGTCTAGCTACTATGCCCCTAATATTATTTTATTTTTTTGAGAGAATATTATTTGGACAAAACTTCAAGGCTTTGGATAGGGTAATGTGGTAGAAAATGGTTATGAATGAACGATAACGTGATAGAAAATGGTTATGGATGGGTGGGTGAGGCCGTGGACATGGTAGTGTTGTCGAAAATGGTTATGGATGAGTGGTAGGTGAGGCTATTGAAATGGTAATGTGGTAGAAAATGGTTATGGATGGGTGGGTAGGTGAGCACCTCTCTATGTGAGTCATCATAAGTGTTTTTTGCCTCTGGTAGAGTCGAGCAGCAAACCTCAATTGTAGTTTTTCTTGGGGCGAGTAACACTTAATGAGCCCGGATCATACTGACTATCCAGATCAAATGGTTGAACAATTCCTATAGGGATGACTTTCTGGTTGATTCTTAGATCTTCTCGAATTTCTGCTTGCTTTATCTTCTTGAACCTTGTGCTGGAAAAATCATTCAATTCCTTTTGATTAGTTGCTTAGTTGTTCCATCATTTTTCAAATTTAATGATATGTCCTTGTAAGAAATTGCTTCCTTAGGTGGAGGATTCAACGTCTTGCCTTTATGTGGTGGAATAACTCATCTTCGGGTATTCTACATCTATCCTCCTTTTTATCATATGGCTTCCACATCCATAGTGGTCTTAGTTGCAATGGTTCCTTTTCGACCAAATTTATTGCATCTGTCTTCAGTTTGGGCACGTTTTAGCACTGAACCCATATTCTGGTCGTATCGATCTTTTCTTCTTGAGGTGCCCTTAAAGCTTGATCTTCCTTGCTCTGATCGACAAACTTTACTTTTTTAGTCGGTTCAGGTTTTTCTTTTTGGTGGTTCCACAGTCCCCATGGCTTGCCACTATTCTCAAGTCCTTTGCTAATGCCAAGTATATTGTTCTCCAAAATATTTTTCCTAAAAAAACAAAATCTTTTTGTTTGTTTTTTTGAAATAATAAAATACAAAAAGCAAAACAATCTTATTTGAAAAGAAAACTATGACATGAAATGATTTTTTTTATTATTTATTTACAAAGGAGTCATTATTCTGAAACTTCGTTGCCACTTGAACTTGCATTACATTGCTTTTCTCAAAAAAATGATTAGTATACACATGAAATATGAATAATACCAAAAATAAAATATTAACAAACAACATGCATGTGTCGGTACACATTTTGACCTTGAAAATTACCCAATTATATGCATGAAATGAATGAATTACCAAATAATGGTAAATGCAAGATGATTTTATGCTAGATGAATTTCCTTATATGCTTAAAAAAAAGAATTAGATATGCAAAACGAAAGAGTCACAGGAAATCGCCACTATAGCTGATATGATTTTTTTATGAGTTCTAGAAAATCTCCACTAGAACTGGTGAAAGATTATTATTATTATTATTATTATTATTATTATTATATTATTATTATTATATTATTATTATTATTATTATAAAAAGGGTTTTCATTAAAGGGGAAAAGCAAATTACACCGAGTTGGTAGGAAGCTTAGCAACAAGCTGGGCACCTACCCCTTTTTGAATTGAAATGCCTAATCTAAAGAAAAGAGAATTGTCTATTTTGTACTTGTAGTCATGGCTAGCCATACAATTCTGCAACCTCGATAAGAAAGCAACTGTGTCCTCTCCCAGTTTGCCTAGTGTAGTAAAAGCAAGCACGCCTAGGATGTATCTATGATCGCTGTATTTATCCAAGTATTTGTCACGTTTGCGAGTGATGGTATTGGAAATGGCCATTCCCGACGTAAAGGCGACCCTCCCGCCACCGGTAAAAGGAGACACCCATGTAACATCGAAGCAAACGTCGCGACCGTTCTCCCAGTTTTATACAAGAATGTCAGCTGGTCTTAAAGAGTTTGTATTATCTGATAGAAAGCCCAGTTTGACTTCTTTACGGGCGGGGACGCCTGCTTTATAACACATATCTGCTACCACATCTCTGACTAAGTCGTGTCTGAATTTGAGGCCCACTTCACTAGCGCAGTGTAAGGTATGATCTCCAAAAAGCAGTCATACCCCTACCACAACTGCAGCAAAAGCTATCTTCTTCAAACAAGGTTATACCAAACCTATAGCGAAGAACAACCCTGAATTGACGAGGCCCAACAGACTGATTCAGCCCAACAATAGGAACAACCTTGAGGTAATCTTGGGCATGGTTCTTCTTGTTGCATTGCCACAGGATGTTGTCATGTTCAGACAGGTGGAAACTGCTGGGGATGTTCTTCTTCACCATATCAAAGTATATAACTTCCAATGAATGCATTGGACGAGGGGCAGTAGCTTGAATGTTGAATAAAGAAGGGGATAAGCCGCAAACCTGAATGAAGTTGGACAGAGCTTGCTGGAAGCTGTGATGAAGGTCTATGTCCCTATGAGCTTTGAGAATAGTGTTCTGCACCTGGATGGTATGTATACAGGAAGCAAGGCAGCAGTAATGGCTGGTGTCCCTCATTGTATAAACACCCAGGCCACCATATTTCATGGGCAGGGTAGTTATACGCTCATGGTAAGGACCAAACACAGCACCATCACCAGTGACCAGGTGCCTAAGGAACTGACATAGATGTTGGTCATAATATGCAGCAGATTGTTAGAGGGCAGAAGGGTTGGTGGTCCTCATAGTAAAGTATAATCTGGACACACCTGCAAGTTTCTCAGTAGTAAAAGTTCACTTTGAGGGTCCTGCAGAGTCTTCAGAGTTTCCATTAACTGGATGGTCTTCTCAACCCTGTTCTGCACTAAGTCATTACAAAATTTTAATCTAGACTAACTGGTCCCCCAAGCAGGTCTACTGATACTAGCATGGGAAACACCACTCTTTAGGTTTCTGGGGTCAGTATTGGGCCAGAATAATTCAGTTTTGTTGATGTTGAGGAACAAGCCTCTGTTATTACCTTCAGATTGTGTGATGTGCAGGGATTTAGCAACCTCCACCTGCAATAGTGTCATCATCAAGGTACCAGGCATGCAAATCCAGAGTGCATTCTGAGACAATTTTGAGAATAAGATGATGCAAGGTCAGGGCAAAAAGTAAGGGACCAAGGGGGTCACCCTGTTGAACTCCCTGTGCAGAAAGAAGGATATTGTCGTTGTAGTAAAGCTTTGCTGGTTTGGCATAGCAGAAATCAACCCACCTGGAAATGCTTGGGGCACCTACACCTGACTTCCTTGATTATTGCAGACCTGTCAACCATGTTGAAGGCATTGCTGAAGTCAATTAGGAGCATGCTCATGGTTAGTGAGTTACCTTTCCCTCCAGAAGCCTATTGGCAGAGTGCAGGATGCCTTCTCCACCACATTGAACCTCCACATCAAACTGAAAGTCCCCTAAATAAGAGGACATTTCTTTACTGACACCAGAAGCATCCAGTTTAGAGCAAAGCCTCCTCCAAATGTTACCAACAGCAATGGGCCTCAGACCCCCATCAGGCTTGAGTAAAGGAGTCAATGGAGCACTAACAATATATTCACCTAGTACAGATGGGAACTTACCAGCTAGCCATAGGTTAACCACACTTGTTATAGAGAAAAGAATCTCATCGCCACAGCTGAAGCTGGACCACTTAGGGCATCCAAGGGGTGTTGGGCTCTAATACCATCCCTTCCATATGAGGTCCCTTTGGGGAACCCTTTAATTGCACCCAGAACAACAGTTTTGTCCACACTGAGGGCTTCAACAAGGATTGGCTCTGCAAGAATGGAGGGTGGTGGAGCACTGGGATGTTTTTGGCGCAACTCAAGGAGGGTAGCAGGGGAATTGGGGGAAATTCCATTTGAAGCCAACCTTAATGGCAGTTGTATATTGACCATAGCTCAGCTTCTTTTTGCATGTTGCAAGATTAGAGACCTCATTCATCTTTTTGTTGTTCTTGCACCTTTGAGCATGTTTTGGCAATTCTAGGAGTGTGTGCACCATGCTAAGACAACCATTAGCCTCATTCCAGTTTAGCAGGGCTTGATTAATACTGACTGTTTAAAGACTTTTTCTTGACCCATATCTCTCTTCCATAGTGCAATTACGAGTGTATAAATTTAAAATGCAGACTGGTAGCAACATGAGGTGCAGCCAAACTGATAAATTCATTGGGTTGGCAATTACCTTATCTAAAGAGGCCTTAAGAGATCTTGAAAAAATGAGCCTGCTTTGGGGGGGGGGGGGGGGGGGCTATGCTGGCTACGATGGTGTATTTCTTCTGGAAGACCAGGTTAAGCATGTCCACAGATAAAACTTCAGGTGTTGCAGGTTCCACTGTATCCAAAGGCTCAGAGTTGGAAGATAAGGGTTTGTCAATGCCATGTATTAGGAAATCTGCAGAAGAGGCATTGTATGGCCTAGAAGTGATGTTTCCATTATGCAAACGACAAGGCCTTCTCCATGAGTAAATGTGCATACACTATGTACAAAGCCACATCTATAAGTTGGAAATGACATATTCCCAAGCACAATATACTGTTAAATCAGTGCTAATCCTATCTCTGCATATGTGTTTGGCCTCCTCAGTTGGGAGATGTCTATCATGCAGATGTCTGTAGAATCCAGTTCTACTCAGACCCCTACCCCCTACTCCGATATTGCACCTATCTAAGTTCCTGAAGGGGCATTGGAACATGGTATCCCAATGCAGAACCCCTTCCACCATGTCTACTGAGTCTTGAGACACAGATGAAGATCTAGTTCTTGGCATAATGAAAGAAAGATAAAGGAGAAAATTGAAGAAGCTGAGTCTATAAAGGATACTCAGCAAAGCAGCAGAAGACCAATTTTTACAATCAAAATTACAATCTGAGATAATTTCCGCTGGAACCCTAGAAAGAACACGTCCTACTAAGTTTGTATATACAAATGTAGACCTAAAACTAAATCATGTATTCTTGTCAGAAGAAGAAGAAGAAGAAGAAGAAGAAGACGTGAATGATATAATCATACCTTAGAAGAAAGAAGAGATCTCCACCTGAAACCCTACACACTTCCTTCACTGAATCTTCCCCTGCTCCCCCTTTTCTTCCCTCGCAGAGCACTTCTCTCCTCCTCTCTCCATTATTAATATTATTATTATTATTATTAGTGACACTTTTTTTGAGAAAAATAAGCCCTAGAAAATCGCTATTAGGACTAATGAAGGATGAGAAGTTCTAGGAAATCGCCACTAGAACTAATGAATTATTATTTTTATTATCATCATCAAATGTAAATGCATGGCATGCACGATGAAAAGTTCTAAGATATGAAATCATTTATATGCTGAAAATTATTGTGCAAAATTAATGTCATGAAAAATTAAATATAGTGATGCTTTCCTAAAATTGGATATTTCTTCGAGAATCAAATATTTTCAAAATTGCCCTCAGATTTGGGCTTGCGCATTAGTTATGTTGCTAGCTGACATTCCCTAAATTTATATTTAAACAATCCATGTGCGCTAACTGTTTTCAATAACAAGTATGAGTAAACAAGATCATATACTAAAGGTTGGATGTTCCTTATCGGGTTCACAAGAATAAAATGATAGCACTTAAGTCAACCTAATAGTTCAAATGCCTATGTTCGACTACATGCATGCAGGGGCAACTAGTTCTCAGGTAGGTTTGGGTTACCTTATCAAAATATACCTCAGACGTAGTTAGATTAATCTTCTTTGGTACTGGGCCAAGGCTTGTGGTGGTTCGGCAGATAACGCCCAGTGGGTTCAGCTTACTAGCCACAAATTTTCCTAAGAATCGGACTCCGGAAGATGCAAAAATGGGATGCAAAATGCGCGTGCTCATGTTTATAATACGAAAATAAAAATAAAAATAATATATATATATATACAAAATAAAAATAAAAATAAAATTATACAAAATAAACACAAAACCCTAAATTCCAATCATTTTTCAAGTTAGATTCTCAAACATCCCCAGTGAAGTCGCCATTATAGATACCATCAAAATCCACGGGAGGGTCGCCATTATAGATACCGTCAAAATCCATGGGACGGAACCCGTTTAGATCTCTAAGAGCAACCACAGTCATGGGAGTAAAAGACGGACCAAACCCAAATTTGGTCTTTGGTCCGTCCAAAACCAAGCGTAGTGGGGCGAGCATAAATGAGTTATGGTCCGAAGTCTTCACTGTTTGAGATCAAAAATGATCCCAGAACTGGACCAAACCCAATTATAATCGAGCGTTAACCTAGCCGTGCGTCTCGTTCCAGGCGTAATGCTGGGTCTCCGTCTGGTGTCAGGCGTTTAACTAGACGTGTGTCTCATCAGACGGGCGTGAACCAAAACTCCGCCCCATCAGGCGTTCATCCAAGAGGATGTCCAATCAAGCGTAACGCCAGAAACACGTTTGAAATCAAGCGTTCGGCTGGATTAACGCCTGTGTTGGGCGTTCGGCTGGATTAACGCATGTAGTGGGCGTGCGGGTAAGACTGCGCCTGTGTATGAGGCGTGCGCCATGATTAACGCTTGGTGAAGAACAAGGGAAACAACTCACCATCTTCCAAGGTAACAACGCCTAGTCAAGTGTGTTCCTAGATTAACGCTTACTAAGATACAATGTATGTTTTCCAATTTCCAATTTTCAATTGTAAACAATGTATGTTTTACAATGTATGTTCATTTACCATTGTGCGTTTAAGTAGGCACACGCCCAATGTATGTTCATTTCCCTTGTACGCTCATTTACCAATGGCGTTCGTAATTTACCATTCATTTACCATTTACCATTTAAAATACATCTATTTATTTACCATTAGACCCAAATTAATATAACATTTCAAATTACTCATCAGGCGTTCATCCAGACTAATGCTTGGTGACACGTGTGTATGGCTAGGGATGCGCCTGGTGAGTGAAGTGTAATCTTAAGCGAGTGCCCGTCTTCTTTGAAACACGTACCAGCTGCACGAGTAGAAATTGACTGGGCATTTGGCTAGGATAACGTCTCATCAAGCGTTCGGCTAAACACACGCATGTCGTTGGGGCATGCCGCTAAGCGTGCGTCTATCATCAGACATTCTTTTGGGTTACGCCTCCCATCGAGCATTCATCCATCGTCCGCTCCAACCAAACGTTTACACAGGCGTACGCCAGAAAAACAAAATTTCAACATGCGTTAGTTTAGACTTACGCCCAACGGCAGGCGTTAGTTTAGAATTACGCTCGATCAAATTTTGCTCTTTCACCGTTGCATTTCAGGCGAAGTAAAAAGTAAAATTTTTACTCTTTAGTCTTTTGGTCTAGTCGCATGATTATGGATGTTCTAAGTCTCCAAAATGATTAAACACACACATTTAGTTATTATCGAAGTCGTCACCTAACTTAAGGGAATTATGTCCCGAATTAGAAAACCATCTAAAAAGACAAGTTTTCTTTTATATAGGTACATAGTCAAATATAGAGATTATATGGTTCACGAGTCTGGTTACGGACTAGAAAGGTATTAAACACCTAATCCGTCCGGTTAAAAATAACCGGTCTTTAACAATTGGACTTAACGTTCATGTGTGACAAGAAAACAACTAAAACTTTAAACATAAGTGTTCTACGGATACAAAAATTAAACTAAGAAAATGCTATGCATGAGTTTTAGCCTAACATTAAACTAACGAACAATATGAACTGTATGCTAACTCTCCAAATGGTGCGAACCCATACCAAGCTATGACCATACATATAAAATGCAAAGATGATTAAAAGAAACTAGATGCTACGTAAATGGACGGTGAGTGTATGTGCAATGGATTAAGAATAAAATACTGAGCCTCTACATGCTACTTTACACTGCCACTAGCTAGTTGAAATGCACATGTAGTCAAATCTCATGCATACTAAATGTACTACATTGCACGACAAAACAAGCAGGACTTTGGTTAAAGATCATTCACTGTCACCGCATTAGCCATTTAATCATCAGATATATATCACAATAAAAAAACTTCAAAGCAAATTACATCTCATGAATAATTGGGTCGTGGGTTACCTGTTTCGCTGTCTAATATATTGATGTAACTCGAGAAAATGGAATCCAACGATTAGTCAAGAAATCGTGCAAATAATATTCAATCCCTTCTTTACAAAAGTATTATCACGGTCCACTATTAATTTCTCTTCTCAAGTTCTCCCCTCTCTTCCACCCCCTTAACATCAAAACTAGCCCACTATTTATAGTCTTTGCTCGTTAGCTGCAATCCTAGGATCAAAAGATTTTGATCCAACGGCTCACATTAAAACCCTAATTAATATTACTAATTTTAAAAATATTATCCTCATATTCTAAGATTATTATATTCTATTTCTAAAAATTCAAAATATCTCATTTATTTTTAGAATTTTTATTAATAGGGAAAGACTTGGAAACAAAACTAATAATGGTGGTTAACTAATAAAAATATAGAGTTTTTTGAGTGAATATTCGACCAAGGCCTTAGTATAACACTTTTTACCATTTTAGACATATCTTGAGCTCTGGACCTCGGATTTGGGTGATTCAAAAGGCTACGCGCTCGCCACATGGCCCTCTACCATTTAGTCCAGGATAAAAACGAATTTCACTCAGGTTTATGGATGTTTATCATTTCTAATGGGATTAATAAACTATATTTTGCCCGACTGATTGATATTCTTCCGCGCAGTTACAAGACATTTCAATTTAATGAATTTGGCATAAAATGTCCAAAATTAGGGTGTCTACAGGTGCAGCTGTAATCTTTCCTTTTTGTCTACAGATCGTCACAATCAGATCTCTGGGTTGATTGCAAGACCACCTCAATCTTCAGCTGTCCTTTGATAAGATTGACTTTCAAGCAACAACTGTCAAGGATACTGCTTCAAAAAAAAAGAGTCAAGGATACGTCCCCAACCTAAAATCAGACGTTATGATTCAGGAACTGAATTTGTTTCACTTGTAAGTTCTAACTATAAGAACTGATAACAATATTCGCACAACGACATAGGTCATAATCTCCTTCCTCTCAGTTTCCACTTTTCATAAGCTAAAACAAATTGAAACTACCTTTTCAAGCCCAACAGACCTCGCCGGGACAAACTTGACCACACCATATACCACTATATCCATTCCTACCCAATTAACTTACTCTTAAACCTGACTACTGCCCTTGTGGGCCATATTTTCCCAAGTATATTCAATTCCATCAAACGATTTTGTTGATTTACATATACTAGACCACCATGAACATCTTAGCCTGGAATTTCCAAGGAATCAACCAGCCAACAACGATCCAACATCTAAGAGATTTCATTTTATAAGCCCAACGTTATCTTCCTTTCTAAAACCTTAGCCACAAAAAACCATATGAGGGGCTTAGCACAATCTCTGAAGTTTCAAAATCACTTCATTGTTTCTAAAATTGGAAAACGAGGTGGACTATATCTAATATGGAACAATAACCTCAACATTCAAGTGTTATTTCAGTCCCAAAGCTACAAACATGCAATTGTTACTCCTCCAGCGCCTGGACAACCCTGGTTGTGCACAGGCTTTTGTGGACCACCATACCCCGATGAAGAAAATACCTCTTGCACAACTTTCCAACAATCTTCCCCAACGGCAATCCTGATACCCCTGGATACTGTTAGGGGATTTGAACGACATAATGGACCACCATAAGGGAAAAACAAGTAAAATTATGCACAGTCTCAGTATTTCCTCACAATGATAAACCAAATGGGATTTATTGATCTAGGTTTCCGAGGTGATCCATTCACATGGACAAACACTCAACTGGGAGGATAACATATTAGAACGCATGGATAGAGCACTAGCAATGCAACAATGGCGCACCGCCAACCCTCATGTATGAGTCATACATCTCCCAAGGATAGCTTTCGATCATGCCCCAATCTTGCTGCAAACAAAAGCAATCGACTGGCAGGGAACAAAAAATTACAAATTTGAACATCTTTGTCTCATTCACCATAACTCAAAAAAGTGGTGGACTCAGCATGGATGTAATGACCCAACCCTCCACTGATAGTGTGCCCACTTAACCACTGCGGTTATCCAATGGTGTGGGGTTTTCAACGGGCACCGTTGCGATCATCCATCAACAAATTTCTGGGAGATCACGCATCCTTGGATTGCTCTCAGCCCGAGCACGCTTAACTGCAGAGTTTTTGGACAACTCAGGAGCTAGTTGTGCTGAAAAGGCCTTGGTGTTATGAAAGGAAAAACCATTACTTATATTCCATTCAACGAACCCTACCTACCAAATTGGGATATTACAATACCACCACCTTAAATTTGATCCGTCCTCGGCTCCCGAATATAAATGCCCAGATCTTCTAATGTTCTCTTTCACATCAAGAGATAGGAACCTAGCACACCTCGTTCAGCATACTCTCTCACCCTCGGCAGATGAACCATCATCGGCTCGGATACCATTTGTAATGACCCGACCCTCCACTGATATTGTCCCCACTTAGACATTGCGTTCCTCCAGCAGTGTGGGATTTTCAACGGGAACCGTTGCGGTCATCCAACAACAGCTTCCCTGGAGGTCACCAATCCATGGAGTGTTCCCATCCCGAGAACGCTTAGCTTGGAATACCCTCCTCATTCGCATCTCCAATACCTAAAATACCAGTAATACCCCTCCAAATATTATAATTCCCAAACAACCATCCCTCAACTCTTAAAACAACAGGCCTACCCACAACCATTACCTCATTTTGTTTTATTTTTTTGGTCTCTATGGTTAGCCAGAAATGAGTTCATATATCGTCACAAGCAAATAACATTGAATGGAATTTTAGTGGGAACAATTAAGCTGCAACATGAATATACTTAGGCAAAGAAGACCCTTCCCCATGTGATACCTGACGATGCACCACATACATCACGTCAAACGACACAAGGAGAGAAGCAACCATACCAGTGGGTTGGTATAGCCCTAAACTGGACTAGATTAAAATCAACACGGATTAATCTTTCAAGGGACTTTCGGGAATTGCAGGAGCGAGATTTATCTGCAGAAATTCAGAGAAAATAATAGTGATGGCTCGTAGATGCTAGGAATTAAAACTGGCTTATTAGTCGAAACTTGAGCCATGCTGCCGGTCTCTAGAACTGCGACAGAAAGACAATGGAAAAATGTTCTTTTTGAGACGGAATCAGAAAGCCTCTTGCGATTCATAGCCTCTCCAATAGCGCCGATTTGGTATATTTATGGAATGATCGCAGAGATAAAACATATAGCACTTCAAATACCACATTGCGCTATCCAACATAATTACAGGGAAGGAAACCAGGAAATAAACGGCCTAGCAAACTAAGCAGCAGATGGCAGCCAAACCAGAAACTTGTCAACTAAAATCTTGGACCAACCAATCCCACATTTTCTTAATAAGATTGTGTTAAATGACTCTTTGGTTACCACTTACCCACGTGTAATCTCTCTTTAATTTCTAATAGGCGGGGCCCCCCCCCCCCCACTCAAAGTGACCTATGAGGAATGAAACAAACTCAGCTTGTTCTTTAGGAAGTCAAATTTATCATCAGAAAGTTCTTTTATGAATAAATCTACAACCCACAGAAGTAGTGGCAATGTACAACACTTTGAGATTGAACCAATTCCTCTATGAAATGAAAATCTATTACCACATTTTTCATTCTTCTATGGAGAATCAGATTAGAAGCAACAACAAGAGAAATCTTGTTATCATATCCAAGAATTGGAGAAGTAAAAACAAAAATACTCAAATCATTTAATAGTCGACACACCCAGAGAACTTCAATTGTTGTGTGAGCCAGGGACGAACCGCATGAGAATGATCCTATTATACATGATGCATTACAAAATAATTAGAAAATATTAAGACTTTAACTAATAAAAAGACAATAACTTAAGCACAAGGTTATGATTAATACCTCGGTTGAACATATGACTTTGGCCCAGGAGTCTTATATCCAAATAACAATCTCTTCAATCTTTTGGTAACCCATGAACTTTGCCATCTTCTGAATCCTTAATCATCAACGAGGAGTAGGGAATGTGTCCTCCTTTCTTCTTATTCTTTTGTTGCTTATATTTCCCTTTACCTTATTAATCACTTGGTTATCCTTGTTCTCTAACTTCTCCAGCTTGGTGCTCCTTCTTTAAAACTTGGTTGTTGATTTACATCACGGATGGATATCCAGGAGGGCTCTTTTTACTTTGGGCACTAGCGGTTAATTTTTTACCACCAGAACGACGAGGCTCTAAAGAAGAAGATTTATCATGGCTATTCTTACTTCCCCTTTCCTTAATAACATATACAGAGCAATACAATTACAATTGGTTAATAAAATATAATCTCAGAGGTGTATTTTTGTTTAGTTCTTTATAATTAGTGCAAAGCACGCGCGGGTTAGTTTCACCGAAAATGGTTTCATTCAGTTTTTGCAAAGGGAATTTAAACCAATAAACCATTGATACTACTTAGGGCACAATAACAAGTCTTTAATGGTTTAATTTCTCATCCCAAAAACTGAATGAAACCATAATCGGTAGAAAATTTATAAAAACCACCGGTTACTCACAATCGGTAGGTCGCGTTCGATATTATCTTCCGCCTACAAGCAATCGATAAGTCGGGTTCACTCTTATCTATCGATTATGAATCATTTTTTTTACAGAAAAATCAAAGTTGTTGAAGTAACTACAATCAGTAGATAAACCACCATTTACAACTATCGATTACAATGTAACCCTCAAATTGGTTTATTTTCAAAAAAAAAAGATTGGTAGGTGTGTATCAAAACTTATTTGCCGATTAATTCAATTTTATGTTCCTCAAATGGAATTACACATCTAATACGATCGGTAGAAATTGGAACAATATCTACCAATTATGGCCAAAATTAGGTACATGTAGAAAATACAAAACATAATAGGTAGATAACCATAAATTATATCTACCGATTAATTCAGTTGTTTGTTCCTAAAATCGAATTACATATTTTATATAATCAGTAGAATTTGGAAAAATAACTACCGATTATAGCCAAAATTTGGCCCGGAAAGAAAATACAAGACATAATCGGTAGATAAAAAAAAATTTATCCACCGATTAAGGATGATATTATTCAAAAATGAAAAACACGGTGAATAATTGGTATATAAAATCAATTTTGTATCTACCAATTATGACTTGTAATCGAAATCCCTAGTTGTTGTTTTTTAATGATTTCATCAATTTAAACACTAAAACCCTAAAAATTCCATGAAACCTACCTTATGGGGGCCATTTGAAGTTGATGGAGAGTTATATCGTCAAAATGAGTGGCCGAATCGTCTTCACTGCCATCGTCTTCTTCGCGTTCTTCATTGTCTTTATAAACAATCTCTTTCGATTTAATTGATTCTTAATTTCTTGATGATTTTTTTGTGTAACTCGAGTAGGTTTAGTCGTTATATAGAAGATTCAAAGGTGATTTGATTTAGAAATCGGCGATTAAGGACGATGAATTCATTTTAAAAATTTAATTGAGGGATTTTTTTTAACTCAATCGATAGATGGAGAAGGAGAAAATGAGGAGTTGTTTTTGTTCTGAAATAGTTAATGTAAATGACAGAATTATATTTTGTATTAGAGTAAAAGGTAGTATAGGAATTTTACTTACTACTAAGACACCCCATAACCAACTCAATTGGACAGGTTTAATTAAATAGCCCTAAATTATTTTTGAGCATCCTTCAAATTGGCAAGGCAAAAGTTCATTACATAATAATTTTTTAGCTTGCAGAATAATAAACTAAAAGAGAAAAATAAAAACATTTGAAAAATCTATCATTCGATGTATGTTTGTCACTTTGGAATGCAACAATTGAATATTTAAAAGGAGAAAAAAAAACTACTTTGGATATTTTATATGTATTCAAGTCCACCATTATTCTCTGGTATTTTAATTTATTATTAGGTCAGTTCTAGTTGATTGTGTGCTTTTAACCTGGAAAGCTTTTGTACGACACCTAGAGTCTTATAGTTACTTCTAAGTATTTTTTTTAATATTTCCATCAAAAAAATAATATAATAAAGCCTACACGTTGGCTAAAGAAGTGCATCGACATCCATAACCTCCTTCGCTGCAGCCCTACTCACTCGGGCTCGACGACACATTGTACTACAAAGATTGGGCGTCATCTTCTTCTATAATACACATATTTCCATCAAAAAGAAAAATATTGTAAAACTTATTTAACAGTTAGAGAAAACCGTACAAGACTTGTCAAAGAACTCAATTGACAAGCCACATGGCTTGACAAATGAGTTTTTCCACTATGGGTAGTTGGTATATTATACAAATGCAACCCTAAATATATGTTAAAATAACTTCTTCCTCTTTTTTAGGTCTGACTGATAATGACCGAAATTGACCGAAATTATGGATCTCCGTTTAATTTATGTATTGTCGCCCTACATCATATAAACATGCATATATTAGATATTTGGATACACTTTTAAGTACAATAAATAAGTTAAATAAAGATAATTAAACCATTGAATCCTGAAAATATTGTCATCTAAATAAATAATAATATTAATTATGACTGAGCATATTTTATTGTCTCTACTGGTCATAACAATAATGTGAAAATATATTAAAGTCGGGTTAGTTTCTTCTTCCAAAATTTGAAAAACTGGTAAATGGTTGTCTTTGTTTTTCTAGCAGATATCCCATTTATAGAGGGTATGTGTAGGAACTAGATGAATCTTCATAGGATACCTCTTTCCCATCACGACACTCATGCATTAGATATTGAGACCGTTGATTGAAATTCCATTGATTCTTCATATTTAAAAGGAGTTGATCACTAAATGACTATGAATGCATTTGCTAGCTTAAACTGTCAAATCTTAAAATATACTCATTGCGTAGCTTAAACTGTGTAGGAACTAGATGAATCTTCATAGGATACCTCTTTTCCATACTGATACTTTGTATCATCTTAACTAATAAGGTTAGCTGATAGATTAAGCTAACCCGTTACATATTCCAGCCACTCCAATTGGATCTATTATGTTGCTGTAAAAGATATGGATCTTATTGTCTAGCACCATGATCATGATCTTGATTACTAATAAGGTTATCGGGAATGATATCTTCAAAACGAACCATCTCTAACAGTATAACTGTATAACCATGTCCTCTCCATCTCCACCAACACTAATATTTTTGACAGAAAAAAAATCCAATGTGAACGTTGTAAACAATAACAATCTGTCTTTTCTATTTAGTATCAGTTTCAGGCTGTATCCCATATATCGTCGCATATGGCCGATACAACACAAATACAAAACTAGTACCAGGAGATATAGATAAATTACGGATCTTGAATCAGTGTCAACAAATACAAATATGATACGACAGATATTGGCTTGTATCAGTAGAATCGACAAACCATAGTTAACCATAGTTAGGAGGCACGAAAGTAAAAAGTGGTCAATCAGGTAAAATGCACAATATATGAGCATCTCCAATGCAAGGGGTAAATGTCTTAGAATAGTTTGACACCTAGGATTTGAGACATTTTTCACCAAAATTTCATCTCCAATGCAAAGATCTATGTGACAAAGAAAGATGACATGGCTAAATAGGGGTAAAGCAAAAAGTCTAGATTAAACTTTCTTTATGACTTTGGATCTCAAGCCCACATCATCATGTTATCTCTGAATTTAAATAAAAAATATTAAATAAAACTTTATGGATTGGAAATAAACTTTAGTTAAATTTTTCTTTTCTTTTTTTTAGAACCTATAAAAAAAACATTAATAAGACCTCTGCTAAGATGACCTTTAACCCTTTGCATCGCAGATGCTCTAAGAAGGTTTCTTCCCAATCCCAACTCCAAAGTTGGAAACTGTACACCGTAGTAAATACGTAGCGCACGTTAAGAGATGGTGAACCAATAGCGCATTCTAGTACTTGGACTAGATATGCTGGTTAGCGTTTGTCTCTTCGACCTTGTGTCCTCCCTCATCTTCCTCCTTAAACTTCTTCTTCTTCTTCTATTCCCATTCCCGTTCTTATTCTTATTATCTTCTTTATTATTAATCGTCGTCATAACCCTAACCCTAGATAAATAGTATGCTTTCTCTTCCCACCTCAAAATTTCCTATCTTTCAGAACACCTTCCAAATCTTAGTCTGTATTTAGAGTTTCCTCTAAAAATTCTTAGTTAGGGTTCCTCTCTGGAAACCCATTGATCAATGGAGTACAAGCGCAGCTCAAAAGAAGAACTTTCGTTTTCGAATCTTTTTAATCTCGAGGTTAGTGATTTCAATTGTCTATTTTGTTCTTGTAATCTTCGAGATTACATTATGCTAACTTGAACAAGTAATTTTAGATAGGAAATTAGTTTGCTTTATTGGATTAACTTAGGATTTTGTGAATTTTTTTTGTTTCTGATAACTATTTTGAGGGCATATAATAAATTTGGCTGTGTTTTTTCTTTTTTTGTTTTAGTTGATTGAATTTTTTATTTTATTTTTTATTTTAGTCTTTGATGAACTTTCAACTCCCACAACAAGATGATAAGTTAACATTGCACAATTCATATCCTTTACACTGAATTTTCTAACTTTGCAAATTTGGTTAGGGAGATTTTGATAAATTTGAGGGCTTATGTATGTGTTATTGCTTCTTTTTATGTGGTCACAAAACAGATTGTGGGGCTATGACAGACCACAGTAATGGGAGTTTAACAAGGAAGACCAATAAACGGCGTCATGTAGAGGGCGAGGCTGGTTCAAATTCATCGTCTAAAAGAGAGAGTGACAGTAATGATGAAGACAACGGCAGTGCAAATTATGGGGCCCACATTTCTGAAGAGTGGTACCGTTCGTTGCTTGGTGAGCACATCCAGAAATACAGGAGCAAGAGGTTAAAAGAGTCACCAGGGCCTACCTCGATTCGAGCAGAGATGTCAGTTCAAAATCGTAATCCTGGATCAAAAGGCATGAAACCTGGAAATGCAGAAAGAATAGTAAATGGGATGGAAAACCCAGCTAAATACACCCCTGAAATGAATCCTCTAAGGCCATCGAATTATTATGAGTCAGATTTCGCTCCAGATTACGGGGTCGATAGGCTTTCTTCCTCACTCGATAATGCTTATCTGGATATCGGCGAGGGCATTACCTACAGAATTCCTCCCACTTATGATAAGCTTGCTGCGTCCCTGAGGTTGCCTAACTTTTCAGATATTATGGTGGAAGATTACTACTTAAAAGGCACCCTGGATTTAGGATCTTTAGCTGCTATGATGGCTAATGAGAGAAGGTTTGGATATGGTCGATCAGGAATGGCTGATCCTCAGCCCCAGTATAAATCACTTCAGGCTAAATTAAAGGCATTGTCTACCTCTAAGTTGGTCCAAAAGTTTTCTCTTCAAGTCTGCGATACGGGGTTAGATTCTTCTTCCATCCCAGAGGACGCCGCTGGAGCCATAAGAAGGTATATCATTTCCGAGGCGGGTAATTTGCAGGCTTACTATGTGAAGGTGTTGGAGAAAGGAGATACGTATGAGGTCAGCATTCATTGCCCTGATTACTTAGTCCTTGATTGGCTATGCATATGCTTTTGGTAATTTTTCATTAATGTATTTTACTCTCGATTTCAGATTATTGAGCGTAGACTCCCTAAGAAGCAAAAGGTTAAGAAAGATCCTGCGTTAATTGAGAAAGAGGAGATGGATAAAATTGGGAAGTTTTGGGTTAGCATTGCAAGAAGAGACATCCCAAGACATCACAAGATTTTCTCTAATTTTCATAGAAAACAAATTACTGATGCCAAGAGATTTTCCGAAACCTGTCAAAGAGAGGTATGCAAAGTTTTGTGTATCTTCTTATTCTTCTTGATATTTGTCTTTCCAAATTTTCTTCGATTTTGGGAGCGATGTGAAATATAGAATTTGGTATGCTTTTTCGAGTGCTCGTTATCCCCTCCAGGTGAAACTGAAGGTTAGTAGATCACTCAAAGTGATGAGAGGAGCAGCCGCTCGCACTAGGAAATTGGCTAGAGATATGCTGGTGTTTTGGAGAAAAGTGGATAAGGAGCAGGTGGGGTTCTTTATCTTGTGAATTTTTTTTTATGAACCTAGCTTGAAGTCATGGTTTATTACATAACCTGAAAATTTATTTGTTTGTTACTACCTCATTTCGCTAGTTTAAGAATTCTGAATTTGTTATTCTTAATCCACTTTTCCTATATTTTGCCTTACGTATCCAACTTACCTAGAGAGTGCAAGTCTTCAACAACTTATCTGTATCTACTAAATATTCATTGGGCAATTGTAATTGAGCTTTGAGATTAGGGTGAGTTTGAAATGGAAGATCTTATTCACATGCTGTCATTTTCATGGTCCATGATGCAAAGTGTTCCCAGTGCATTATACCTCATGGGTGTGTGTTGGGATGAACCATCTGACCTGACAAACAAATTAGTTGTTTAGAGCTATTTAAAAAATTTTAAGCTTATTAATGTACTGCTTTTGACCTTTTGTCAATGTGAAGCTTTAGTTATTTTGATCTGAGATTTATTTTAAAGTTTCATGAATTAGCTTGTTATTGTTCTCTACTTTTATATGTTCTCTTATCATTTTTGATCATATGAAGTAAGCTGGCGCTTTCTTACTAATTCCTTAGGATTGGGGAGGCTCATATGGAGTTTTTTACTCTCTGGGCTTTATGCCTATATCCATCTTTTTTGTAGGTGGAAGTCAAAAAGAGACTGGAGAAAGTAGAGGCAGAATCGCGGAAGCGTGAGCAGGAGCTTCGAGAAGCAAAGAGACAACAACAAAGGCTCGATTTTCTTATATCACAAACAGAGCTTTTCAATCATTTCATGCAGAAAAAGTCGATGTCACAACCCTCTGAGGCTTTGCCTTTGGATGATGGAGAATTAAAAGGTCTAGAAGTGCCGCTGAGAACTTCAGATGATAAGAAAGAAGAGGAAGATCCCGAAGAGGCTGAAATGAAAAGGGAGGCTCTAAAAGCTGCCCAACTCGCAGTTTTGGAACAGATGAAAATTACTCGTACGTTTGACAACGAGTGTTCTAAATTGCGTCAAACTGCTGAGCCTGATGTCCCTCCAGATGAGGCACCTATTGCAGGATCTAGTAGTGTAGACTTGCTTAATCCGTGAGTTTTCACTTTCAACTCCTTATTTTGACGTTGATTGAATTTATTAAAAGTTATTTTAATGGGGATGAATACCTTCTTCAATGGAATAATTAGATTTTGAACATTTTTCGTGCATTCAGCTCCACCATGCCTGTAACATCATCTGTTCAAACACCTGAGTTGTTCAAAGGTTCTCTTAAAGAATATCAGCTTAAGGGACTGCAGTGGTTGGTCAACTGTTATGAGAAGGTAATCTGTGAGACAGAACTTTGTTTTTGACTGGACGTAGATTTCTTGTATGTTAACATCAAAACTTCCGTTTTTGAATTTTTCAGGGTTTGAATGGTATTCTTGCTGATGAGATGGGTTTAGGGAAGACAATCCAAGCTATGGCATTTTTGGCGCATTTAGCTGAAGTAATTATTCTCTTCACCCTTCTGTGCAAATGAAGTTGCAATGTTTTTTTTGTAACATGGTTTTCTAAAATTTGCAGGAGAAAGATATATGGGGACCTTTTCTGGTGGTTGCACCCGCTTCGGTTTTGAACAATTGGGCTGACGAAATTAGTCGTTTCTGTCCTGATTTGAAAACACTTCCATACTGGGGTGGACTCCAGGAAAGAATTATTCTCAGGAAAAACATCAACCCAAAGCGTCTTTATAAAAGGTAACTGTCTAATAGTAACATTCCATCACCTTAATTACATATACCGTAAACCCTGCTTCCTTTTAATCTTACTTTCTGCTTAGCGGTTATGAGGTAACTCATAATGGAGATGATCCAATTTCATCATTTTGTCGGTCCTTTCCACCTTACGAATACGGAATACATCATCCCCTTATGTCGGTGTTTAGTTGGAAAAATCTTCAATTGATATACTGCCCGCAATATTGTATTATGGTTAATTGGTTGGTAGGGTTATTAACTATCTCCTTTATTTGACAGGGATGCGGGATTCCATATACTCATTACCAGCTACCAGCTACTAGTGTCTGATGAGAAATACTTCCGCCGTGTGAAATGGCAATATATGGTATTAGATGAAGCTCAGGCAATCAAAAGTGCTAGCAGGTATGTCATAATGCTTTCAATATTTACTCATTTCAGGCTGTTGGAATATCAATATAATGTTGATATCGAAGGCTTGCATTCGGAACTCGACAGCTCCAATTACTTGCATTATTTTTTTTCATTATATTAAGTTCACTGAGTATGTCTATATCCTTTTGTTGTTTGTTGAGTTCTCATTTTTCATGAATGTTCGTTTTACAGTATAAGGTGGAAAACACTTCTCAGCTTCAACTGTAGAAATCGCTTGCTCCTTACTGGTACACCTATACAGAATAATATGGCAGAGCTATGGGCTCTTCTCCATTTTATTATGCCTACGCTGTTCGATAGCCACGAACAGTTCAATGAGTGGTTCTCCAAAGGGTATGCTTGATTTCTTTGTTTATACTGGCCCATTTGAGTGGTTTTTTTTTTTTTTTACCAATATTAGCTTCCTTCATTAACCAGTATTTTGTGACATTATCAGCATTGAGAACCATGCTGAACACGGTGGAACTTTAAATGAGCACCAGCTCAATAGACTGGTGAGTTATCTTTTAGTTTTGATATTTCTTTTAGAGTTTTGGTGAGATTATCATTAGTTATAGCTTTAAAGGTCGTTGGTGCTGTTAAGTGATATTATAGCACAATTTGACATTATATAAATTTAGGTTTCACTAAAGCCTTCTATAGGTACGTGGGTAAACTTTTATCAGAAAATTTAGAACCAAACTCTTTTCATGTCTATATTTTGTATTTATCTTAAAATATAATGTTTGTTGCTAATGTTTTCCAATCAACAATTATGAATCGTTCTTTTATTCTCGGCAAGATAAAAGTAAACATATCCAGATTTCTCTGGATAAACTAACCCCCCCACCTTCATCCTTCTGATGTATATAACTCACGATTTCAACCTTAAATCGCGAGTTATGATCTGGACCAAGAGTATTTAACATCACATAAAATTTTGTGTTTGATTTGCTCTTCTTTTAACCCAGTATGTTTGTTTGTTCTGTTGATCCATGTACGAGATATTGTAAACTAGGGTTCTTTCCAGAGACCTTTGCTGGTCAATTCTCCCAAGAAGGTATCTTACATGTATATTGTGGTGTATTTATTTCTACAGCATACAGTTCTGAAGCCTTTCATGTTGCGTCGAGTTAAAAGGGATGTGATTACTGAGATGACTGGAAAAACAGAGATCACGGTCAATTGCAAATTAAGTTCTAGGCAGCAAGCCTTTTATCAAGCTATAAAGAACAATATATCTCTTGCGGAGTTGTTTGATACCAGTCGTGGACATCTTAACGAGAAAAAAATTCTTAACTTGATGAATATTGTCATCCAGCTGAGGAAGGTATTTTAATTTTTCCTACATGGGGTTTTCCTGGTCTGTACTCTATTTTGAAATCTGGTAGATATTAGTATCTTGACTAGATCTCCTAGTGTGTCAATGGATATAATTCTTCCATTTTTCAATTGAAGTTTAAAAACGATGTGTTTTTGTTCTTGTTAGGTTTGCAATCACCCAGAATTGTTTGAACGGAATGAGGGAAGCACATACCTGTACTTTGGAGAGATCCCAAATTCTCTTCTTCCTGCTCCTTTTGGGGAGTTGGAGGACGTACATTATGTAGGAGATCAAAATCCTATTACATACAGAATGCCAAAGCTGGTATATCAGGAATTCATCCAAAGTCCCAAAATGCCTACCTCAACAACTGGGCATGGTATCCACAGAGAATTGTTTGAGAAGCGTTTTAATGTGTTCTCTCCAGCAAATATTTATAAATCTATTCATCCTCAAGGTAGAATTTTAGATCAGCGTTCTTTTAATGGCAGAACATTTGAATTCAGCCATTTGATGGATTTGTCTCCCGAAGAAGTTGCATTTTTGGCAAAAGGTGGTTTACTGGAGAGGCTGTTGTTTTCAGTTATGAGGTGGTATCGGCAGTTTTTAGATGAAACTTTGGACTTCATTATGGATGAAGATGAGAATGATGATTCTGGGTATAATCAACCCGAGAAAGGAAAGGTGAGAGCTGTTACAAGGATGTTACTGATGCCATCAAGATCAGAATCAAATTTACTTAGAAGGAAACTTGCAGAATGTACCGGCCAGGGCATGTATGAGGCTCTAGTTGTCTCTCATCAAGATAGACTTATGGCAAACATCAGGCTTCTTCATTCAACATATGCTTTCATACCACGTACTAGAGCTCCACCAGTATGGGTTTCTCTTTTGTCTTCTTTTCTTTCTTTGTTCCCTCTTTTTATTTTTATTTCTCTAGCTTTTAAAGCTACTACTTCAGTAACATCTATATAACTTCTGTAAAATGATGATGCTATTTTTTTTGTTCTTTTGCATGCAAATCTCTTGGACAGATAACTGGTCACTGCTCTGATAGAAACCACGCTTATAACATAATTGAAGGACTACACCACCCTTGGATTAAGAGGCTGTTATTTGGGTTTGCGCGCACATCTGACTGTAATGGACCGACCAAGCCAGATTCTCCTCACCACTTGATACAAGAGATAGATTCTGAGTTACCCGTCACGGAACCAATTTTTCAGCTCACTCACAAGATTTTTGGGTCTTCACCACCCTTGCAGACCTTTGACCCTGCGAAAATGCTCACAGTAATCTCCTCTCGAATTTCCATATTAACTGTCCGTACCATTTGAAAATTTAACCTGAATGAATCAGTAATTAAATGATTAAACTCTTTTTGCCAGGATTCTGGGAAGCTCCAAACACTAGATATATTGTTGAAGCGCTTACGAGCTGGAAATCACCGTGTACTTTTATTTGCACAAATGACAAAAATGTTGAATATTATCGAGGTATTTTTATTCTTTTATCTCCTTTTGTTTCGTTATTCTAGAAACCAGAGTGTCTGCGTTGGTGTTATTACGCATCCGCAGAGTTATGCAGTTTAGTTTTCCCATTTTGCTATGCTGTGAAATATTCCTTTTTTCCCGGGAGCTGATCAATATATTTCCTTGCAGGATTACATGAATTACAGGAAGTATAAATATCTCCGTCTTGATGGATCCTCCACCATTATGGATCGGAGGGACATGGTTAGAGACTTCCAGCGTCGGTAGGGCACTTTCCTTGCATCAGTTTGGTGTTTGTACTAGTGCTCATTTTGACCGGGTTTTGGTTGTTGTCTCTAATGAAGCCATTCAAGCAAATCGTGTGACGATAACTAAGAAACTCTTTCTTCTTTATAGGAACGATATCTTTGTGTTTTTGCTCAGTACCAGAGCTGGTGGACTGGGTATCAATTTGACTGCTGCAGACACTGTCATCTTCTATGAAAGTGATTGGAATCCAACCTTGGATCTACAGGCGATGGATAGAGCCCACAGGTTGGGTCAGACAAAGGAGGTTGGTTTATTTCCAATATCAAAGGATCTAATACTTGTATTAAGATTTAATACTTTTGGTCGAGTGTTTCATGCTTCTGCTGTTATCGGTTGCAAGGAATAATGTTCTGCGGACTTTTATCATTTCTAGAACCCTGCCTAAAGATATTTCTTGTTTAAGCAAAGAGTTGCATTCCTTGGAATTATGTGTTGTGCTTTTGTCTTGTTGAAAGCTACTCTTAAGAGTCTTGGATATCAAACATCTTCAGTCATAGCCTTAGAGGTTACTTGCTGGGTAGGATTCTCTGCTTGTTTACCCATTAGTCAAATCTCACTAGGTCGTTAATGTGTTAGCACGAGAAGGTGAGGGGTTTAGAGATTTTTTTATAACCAGGGTGGATCACTATTATGCAGGTTACTGTTTACAGGTTGATTTGTAAAGAGACAGTTGAAGAAAAGATCCTGCAAAGAGCCAGTCAGAAAAATACGGTGCAACAGCTAGTCATGACGGGTGGCCATGTTCAGGGAGATCTCGTGGCTCCTGAGGATGTGGTTTCTATACTTTTCGATGAGGCTGAGCAGAGAATTAGAGGACTCCCACTGCAGGTAACTAAGCTTCCACTTGAGATGGTTTACATGTTTTTTTTTTTATTCGAATTCCTGCAGTTAGCGTGCTTGGTAACTTGATGTTTGCAAATACTTTTTGATTGTTTTTATAGAGGATCTGACTTATAGTTCTACTTTTACATTATTCTTTGAATTAGGGGAAGGATCGACAGAAGAAGAAACCTGGAACAAAAGGCATAAGGATCGATGCGGAAGGAGTCGCAACTTTCGATGATCTCACAAATATTACATCAAATGCTGCTGCAGCCGATCCTGTTCCGGTGCATGACAGTGGCAAGTCGAATAAAAATAAAAAGGTACATTAATTAGGTAGTTCTAATGTTTCTGTTGTTCCAATATGTTTTGGTTGTCGTGATGTTTGGGCTAAGCAGGACAGATTTGTTTCTGGGTGGTTCTTGCTGCCATACCAGACTAGTCATATCAGGTGGTGAATGTCTAACCACTAATGTTATGCTAACTTGATCAATGATATCAGGATAATCGGGTGTTTCAGTAATCTTAAATTCTGATTACAATGTTACTTCTTTATTCTAGATTATAATACCTATTCTAGAAATTGGGGCAACATAGAATAGAAATGGATACCATAACATTTTGTTGTTATTATTTATTATTCAGATTCTTCAGTTGATGGAAGATTTTATATATGGTTAAATGACATTGATGATCATCTGAGTACGATTTGGGGATTCTTTTGCCTCAAGTGTTGAAATGAATCTGAATGGTCCTCGATTAATCTGCTGTATCTGAGTGATACTAACTTTAACAACTTCGTTTTTATGCAGAGGAAAGCCAACTCAGACAATCCAAAACACAGGGGTTCTAAGAAACCGCTCCCAAACGCTGATTCAGTCATGGGTTTGAACGAACACAATACAATGGACTCTGGCTTTCATGATTCCCTTGGGACCACAATTCCTCAGCTACCAAAAATAAAGAAGCCGAAGAGGCCAAAGAAAAGTGTAAATGACGACCTTGAACCGGTTCTTTCTGCACCAAACTCAGTTGGTCAAAATCTTGATAGCAACCCATTTATGCACGACTATAGTCCTGACGATTTTAGAGCAGAAGCAGAAGAGACTTTGCCTATGAACAACTCCCCAACAGGATAATAAGCTGGTGGGAGTTTAAACTTAACCCATTCAGCGAGGACGAGGATTGAAGGTGCGAAAAGAGTTAACACATTAGGAAGATCAGTTTGACCAAAGTAATCTTGTGCAGCTGCAATTTTTGCTACTTAGATTCTTCATCTTGGTTCTTCCATAGAAAATCTGGAGTTGCGGGGTCATTCTATTATATACCAGTCGCTCTACTGTGGAGAATTGCAAGCTTTAAATCAATACGAGGAACTTCTGAATCTTCTTGGGAAAAGGTGACCTGGGGATCAAGTGGAGAAAGCTGTTCGATATTTGTATATACCTGTGTCATTGGTTTTTCATGATTTTGCTTGGTGCCGATTTGTAAGGTCGCTTCACTACAGTTCCTTGTGTTATCTTGTAAGTAATAGAGATAACTTGTAGAATACCGTTTCTAATGTTATATAAACTTTTGGAAACTCCGTTATCTTTTGTCTTTGCGTACATTCTCATTTCTTTGCTTTCTCTGTGAGTCGTGACCATGGCTTGTGATACTTACTCGGAATGAGTCCCCTAACTCCAACCTGGAGAGGTTACGTTACATGTAGTGGAATCTAGTCTTTCTTACGAACTAATGAAAAACACCAATTCTTGAGCTGGAGGGTTACTTAAGGTGGGGCAGTGAGAAAGTAAAAGAGGGTGGTGAGACCTAAGGGTGACCCAACCTCTCGGAGTCGGAAATGGGATGTTGAGTATTCAGATTGGGAAAATTGCCCCCCTAAAAAGCCTGATTTTTTTGAGGGCTACCAAAAACTAATTAGGGGTGACTAATAAGATAAAATAAGGTCATTTTGAAGTAATCTCAATACATTCCTTATCCATCTCATCTATTTTCTATAATGGCTAATTTACCCTTGCTTAATTAGTGTTAATTTTGATTAATTAGTTGAATAATTTGGTTATTAGAAAATGATTTGAGTTAGTTTTGGATTAGAAATCGAGAGTGTTTTAGATTGATTTTTCGAGTTTTAGTTTTGTACAATCGGTAGGATCGTGATTTATTTTCCTACCGATTATACAATCGGTAGTTTAATGGAGTACTTAAACTACCGATTATGATAAGTAGCCCCAAATTGGAAATCGAGATTTTTTCAAAAATTTCAACAATTCGTACAATCACAATCGGTAGTTTAAAAAATTCTTAAAATACCGATTATGATAAGTAGTCCCAAATTGGAAATCGAGATTTTTTCAAAAATTTCAACAATTTGTACAATCACAATCGGTAGTTTAAAAAATTCTTAAACTACCGACTATGATAAGTAGCCCCAAATTGGAAATCGAGATTTTTTCAAAAATTTCAACAATTGTACAATCACAATCGGTAGTTTAAAAAATTCTTAAACTACCGATAATGATAAGTAGCCCCAAATAGGAAATCCAGATTTTTTCAAAAATTTCAACAATTTGTACAATCACAATCGGTAGTTTAAAAAATTCTTAAACTACCGATTATGATTAGTAGCCCCAAATTAGAAATCCAATTTTTTTGAAAACTCCTGGACACTCTCAATCGGTAGTTAAAGTTTTGTACAAACGACCGAGGGTCGCTGAATGTACATAATCGGTAGGCTAAGTAATTCTTAAAATACCGATTACTGATTAATTTACTTATTCAGTAGTTGTTTCAAACTCGCTAACTACCGATTGTACATGTAAAATTTATAGAACATAACTTGTTAAAAATAAATCGATGGCAAATCAAATGATAACTCAAAAAAAGTACATATAATCATCTCAAATCGGAAACCTTCAAACCAGAAATGTTAAACACTAAAATAATATCCTTCAATTTAACGATTACAACCTAATTCCTAACTTTTTTTGGTTTTAGGAAGAGGAGTACGAGTAACAGAGGCTTCAGGTTCATCGGCTTGAAAAGTAGGGACATTGGCTCGAGGAGCAGCACTCGTTGAACCGAGAAAACGTTTAGTCTTCTTAGTAGTTACATTCCTCGTCGCTGTCGTGATCGTACATGTATCTCCGAACTGGGGAGCATAATCTTCGTTATCAAAGTTGAGGAGGAGGTCTTTGTCTCCCCTATTGAGGCACGAACCTACCTTGTTCGACAGAAATGCAATCCTCTTCTTCTGTTTTTAGGCAATAACAATCAAACGATTATTATCTATAATATTGACCCGTAAAACTAAAATCATAAGGAAATAACATTACTTACCAGCCTTGCTAAGGCCGACGAGTTGTATTTGAAGATGGGCCTATACTCGTGCACCCTGGTGCTCTTTCCTTTGTCTTACTGATCACTTTAAGATGAGAATGCTCCCGGTACCATACCATATAGGCTGAGGTTATCTCATCACCTCGGTTTACAGGTCTCCCCTCGTTGATCCTGTACTGCATTCTGTTGTTCCAATCTTCAACAGATGGGTTATCCGCGTAAACTACTGTGATCATTGACTTACTAATAACACAGTTCTCCACGTCTATTTTGAACTTGTCGTGGATGTGAGGCCTAGGTTCTACTTGGACATAACCCATTTGACGCAGGACCCTAGACGCATTGTAGATGACATATCCTGTTGGATGCCACAAGGGTCCAAAGTACAACGCCAACTCAGACCTTCGAGGTATAGTACCATCAGCTAGCTCTTCCCTGTAGGGATCAAAACATACATCTCTGGACGCCATGGAGTCTAGGTTCCTCCTCAAAGCAATCAACTCATGCGCCTTGAACCTTGAATGGTTGCCCGAAAAGATATATTTTTTGCCTCGGGTTGTCCCTCTCTCCCAATCCGGGTTCTGTCTTGCCAACTCGAGGGACGGAAAGTGATCATAGATCCAAACCTAGTGAACATATCAAACCAAGTATGAGAAAATTGAAAGAGCAAAAGAAGAAACAATAAATAGCAATCAAACCATCAACGGAGTTACTAAAATACCTGCAATAAGCTCACGTTCCCAGCTATTTGGCTAGTCTCCTCCCGGGATGCCTTTCTCATCTCTTCCATCAAAAACGCAAGACATGCTGTGCCCTACGAATAGTCTCGAACTTTGTGGATGGGATCCAAAAGTTGTAGCAGGTTGGCGTCAACCCGGTTGCCACTAGCATTTGGAAAAATTACACATCCCAAAACGTACAGAAGATATGAAGTTGCTGCAGCTCTGACCTGGTCATCGCTGAACTCTAGGTTGGCTTCCTCTTCTTTCAAGGTGCCTCAGAACCTTTCCATCAGATGAACCATACTAAATTGCCTGGTTCTGTATTTAGCGCACCGGTCAAATTCTTCGTTGGAGGTTTGTTGGTCCCAACCAAAGCACTTCTCGGTCAAAACATAAAGCTGGTCCCAGCTTAACGACTTCACATAGTCAAACTTGACCGCCTCTCCATGATCCGTCAGACCTAGAATCTGCACCACATCATCGGGTATGATGGTCATCTCTCCCCACGGCATGTGGAAAGTATCGGTCTCCGGATCATACCTCTCGATAAATGCCAATATTGACACCCGGTCGTGCTTTAACATGGAGTTTACAGCGGCCGTTTGTAGCCCCGAGTTCTTTATAATTTCCTGGAACCAAGGACACTCATCCTTCAATGGACAGTCGTTCATCTTGTATGGTGCGGCAATAGGTTTCAGTAGACGGACCGTATTAGAATGGTCCTAATATTCACGACGAATTAAAAACAATTAGAATAAAAGTTAACACTTCTACGAATAAGAAGACAATATGTTAATAATGGTGTTTTATAATTATTACCTCGGTAGAGTAGATTTCTTTGGCCCAAGAATCCTTGTAGCCAAACAAAAGTTCGCCTCCATCTCTTGGGAGCCCCGGGATTTGACCTTCTCGTAGACCCTTAATCTTCAGAGAGTCGGGGACCTTGTGTCCTCGTCTCTTCCTTGGTTGTTTCTTTGTACCAGTTTCTTCTTCTTCTTGGGTAGCATTTGGTCCACCTCCTTCGAAGTGTTGAGCTTGAGGAACACTTAGTCCTCCTTCTTCTTTTTGGCTAGCGCTTTTATCGTCTAGCACTAGCGGTAACCTTCTTACCGCCTTCACGACGATGCCCCGATAGAATTGGATCGTTCCTTTGCTTAGTACGCCTTTCCCTTTTTTGATACAAGATAAAGAGCAATTATTTCAGTACATAATCGGTAGACAAAGTAAATTGAACTCAACATATTGTTAACAATCGGTAGGCAAAAAAACAATGTAACCACCGATTGTGTACAATCGGTAGTATAAAAACAACTTAACTACCGATTGTGCACGGGATCTACACTAACTACCGAATGTGCATAAAAAATGGGAACACAAGTCTATGGACACACGCACAATCAGTAGTTACATAAAAATTTAAATAACGATTATCACTAAATTTGGATCCAGTAGAATAGTCGGTAGTTTAGGTGTAAAAATAACTACAGATTGTGATCGATGTTTTTGAGGATCACTAACTAGCATAATCGGAAGTTTAACACTAAATGAAACTACCGATTATCACTACTTTTGCATCCAGTAGAATAATCAGTAGTTTATGTCTAAATCAAACTACCGATTGTGATGGGTGTTGTTGAGGTTCACTGAACACTAACAATCAGAAGTTTAACCCTATATTTAACTACCGATTATCACTAAATTTTGATACAGTAAAACAATCGGTAGTTTATAACCTAAAGATAACTACCGATTGTGCATGATTTTCATGAGCAGTGAAGAACACTGCCACAATCGGTAGTTTAATACAACCACGAAACTACCGATTGTGCAATCTAACGCCATGTTTAGACTAGTTGGCGCTTCTCAAGCGTTGGGCTTAGTGCTAGGAAAGTTAGCGCTTTTAGCGCTAAGGTGGATAACTTAGTGCCAATGTGGTGCTAAGCCAAATAGCTGGTGCTAACTTGGTGCTAAGCCAAATAGCTGGTGCTAACTTGGTGCTGATAAGAGAAAAGGCTAGGGTTAGCCTAGCTCATAAGTTCAATGCATCTTTTGGAGCATTATTTGTGGCGCGTCCAAGGGGTGTGGCGCATAGTTTGTGGCTTATTTTTAAGCAAAGTGCTAAAGTAGCGTATTTGAGCTTAGAGAAGTAATTTGAGCAGAGTTCGTTTTGAACGAAGCATTATGCTAGAGTATATTTCGGGGTTTAAGCATTATATATTCCCGAATTTGATAGATGTTACTAGAACATCGATGCGCACTCAAGGCCAGTTCAAGGAATTCAGCTGTGGAATTTTATGCGACTTGAGACTAGTTCGATATGGCATAAATGTTGTGAGTATTGAGGAGGCTGTGAGGCCACTTTAGAATGTTTGTAGTTTTTTAGAGAAGACTCAAGTTGCTCTATACTAATGGACAACCCATCTAGGAGCTTGAGACTTATTATGTAGAGATTATAGACTACAAGATCAGTATAGCATGCTTGTAGCCTTTTGACTATATCCTCAATTCGTCTGCGAAATATAATAAGGAATACAATATTTTGTGTCTTGATGTGAAGTCAGAAGTAGCGCATAATTATATGCAGATACTTCTATATCCTTGGAAATAGGCAAAAGGGTGATTTTACAATTCTGACCATTGTCAAAAACTCACCATCTACAACGAGATATTGAAAATTTATATAAGAAAAGTTTTAAGCACTACCTTTTTCTTGTTGAATCACTACGAAATTTTAATAAATTTTGGTCAAATCAAATCAAGGGTTTAAGGTGTCTCCAAATCCCTAAAAATTCTCTAACTTTTCATGTTAGCTCAGGTGATGGTGGTGATAAGCAACTGAGAGTTCTTTATTTTTCAATTAATAAATATATTAAAGACTAAAAAGGAATGGCTAATGGGATAGGTAGTGGGATACTATAAGTTTGGACTGGGCTACAAATATAAATTTTAACAAATACATATTCTAAAAGAATTTCCCCACCTGTGAGGGGGCATGATAAAGCCCCAGCAAGCTCCTTCATAGGTTCGTGCCTGCAAAACCCTTTCCAACATCACCGTCAACAACATCAACCTTCTGATGATTCTATGGTGAGTAAACTCTGTCTAATTCATATACAGAGTCGTATTACAGATCCGTGTTTGCTTCAGTTCCTACAAATAATCTCTCAGCCAATCATGGGGATCCTTGTTTGCCGGCGGGAACTTGGTTGGAAAATTGGTCGATGGGCTTGGTTCAGTGAAGAACTTGGTATGAAATGTAAAAGAAAACTTCGACCTAGATTTGTAGTTTGAGTAATGAGAAAAGGTGGCCCCATAGTAAACATGAAACCTGTTTTTATTAGATACTTCAAACAGGATGCCCCCTAATAATCTTCTTTATTCCTTTATAAACTCGGGTGCCCCCTAGTAATTCTCTGTTTTTGACACAAGTGAGAATTGTGTACTTCTATTCTTTGATTCCAACAACACCTAATGACTCCGAACAATGCCTTAAGTTCCTATTTATGTTCTTTTACTTCTTATAACTCCAAAATACCTATAAATCTCAAAACAAACGTAATATACACAAAATACAAGAGAAATAACTTAGAAAAACATAGAAAATTGATATTCAAATAATGTAATTTAGGCACCTATCAGAAGCAGGCATAACATTTGATGATGCTTCTAAATCAAGCATAGCCTTATTAAACTTTGTGTTACTAATAACAATTGGAATGTCAAAATTACCAGGATCTTTACATTTGAGTGAGAGCTTCTTTTGCAAGATAGCCGACGCATTCTCCCCCACTCTCGTTACCCTATTATTGGTTAATCTTTGTTTATTGGTACACAAGTCCTTCAGAATTCTCACATATTTGGAGACTTGTTTAATCGCATCTATAAGTAGAATATTCACATGAATCTTCTTGAAAATATCTAAGATCTCCTTATCTTGTTTCGCCTTTCTAGAGTTAGCATACCTGCGAGGAAAAGGAAAAGGAGGAACATAGGTAGAAACAGGATGTTTAGAGTTTTCTTTAGGTACCTGATCAGTTTGGGAAGAATCAGAATTTTCTTTCTCCACAACCGGCCCCTCAGGGTCTTCATTCTTCTCAGCATCTTCTAGTTGCTCAGTTCGTGTACCACTTCTCAATGTCACAACATTGATAGAATCTTTCGGGTTAAGAGGTTGAGAAGGGAGTTTCCCACTATTTTGTGCCTTCAGATGATTAATCTCACTTGCCATAGTGCCCACTTGCGTTTGTAATTCTTTGATTGCATTATCAGTTGTCTGCTGATTTTTCTGCATCAATGATGTCATATCCTTCATCATGACACGTATCTCTGATAATTCTAAGTTCTGAACTGGTTGTGGTTGTTGTACTTGTTGTTTAAAACCACTAGGACGATTGAAAACCGGTCTTTGAACTTCATTTTGCTTGTTTGTATAGCTAAAGTTGGGATAATCTCTCCATCCTGGATTGTATGTGTTAGAATAAGGATCATACTGTTGTCTCTGCTGATTTGAAAAAATACCATTGACTTGATCATTTCCTTCTTCATAACCTTGGAGATATGATGCCACTACCACGAGTGCAATTTGTTGCATCATTGCTGCCATGTTGCCCATTTGCTGACGAAGTTCAAAAACTTTGCTCACTTCATTAACACTCCTAATGAATGGTTCTGACCCATTACTTGAAAATTATTGAGAATTTTCTGCCATGTTCTCAATTAACTCTCTAGCCTAAGCTACTGTTTTATTTACTAATACACCACCACCTGCAGCGTCGATAAGATTTCTATCACTTGCTTGAATACCTTCGTAGAAAAACTATATTATCAATAAATCACTGAATTAATAATTCAGACAGCTAGCAACCAATCTCTTCTAACATTTCAGCACTCATACAATGTCTCTTCTGCCGTCTGCTTAATGCCACAAATCTCTTTCCGAATCTGAGTTGCCTTTGATGCAGGAAAGTACCTTTATAAGAAAAGTTTCTTCAACCCATTCCATGTTGTAACACTGGCATGAGGTAGATAGTATAACCATTCTTTAGCAGTGTACATCAAGGAGAATGGAAAAGCTCGTAACATGACTCCACCTGTGTCAGTACCTTTAGGTAACATGGCCATGACTATTTTATGAAATCCATTAAATGTTTGTTTGGATCTTCATTAGCCATTCCATGAAACTTTTGGGAGCTCTCGGATCAACCCTGGCTTGATCTCAAATGTATATATCGTCTGGATACACCATTGTTGCGTATCCAACATGTGAGAAGCTAAGTCCTTGATAGTACGGTTTGCATCTCCCATTGCTTCCTCTTGTTTTTACTCTGGTTTATCTTTCAGTATCGTCCTTTTGTGATTCTCCATTCCAATCTATGGATACCCGACATATTTCGGTTCCGATTTCGGAGCCAGAAGATAGGTACCTGAAAAATAATTTTTAAAACTTAGTTAAAACCTAAAAATAAGAAATCGAAATTAAAATAAAAAACTTCTATGCCTCCCCAGCAACGGTGCCAATATTTGGTCGTTTGTCAGCCAAGCAAAATTATTCCAAGTTCTTTCACTTCACAAAATATGGATTATAGTGTAGTAGTAAGAACAAGTTCGTTCCTAAGAGAGGTATGTGTTGTTATTCATATTTGAAATCTTTGTAACAAGGGGGATTTATGAGATTAATCTAAAGTAATTAAACTAATTATGCTAGCAAAGAATGAGTAAAAAGAATCAATAGGTTGGAAATGTTGGTTAAGGGTTCATCTTCAATCATAAGACATGCACTTTAACAATAGCTCGAGTTGTCACTTAATCATTCATTATCAATAGCCCTAGAGCACCCCATCGAGAGCATACTTCGGTAAATTCCTTATATCATCATACTATAACGATGAATATGCAAATACTACTCAAAGAACAACCTAATACAACGTGCTATTAAGTTTAATCCTCAAAGAACGTTAAGTTCTATGAATTAGGCTAATCAATGCAATAAATATACTACGAGTAATTTATTTAACATAGATCAAGCTTCTACATGCAATTACACGGAGGTTTTGAATACAATCAACAATCACATAATGCTACTTATGAAAAGGTTCATCAATAATTATGTATCTCAAAACCCTAGTCTAGCTATAAATATGCATTCACGGTTATTTAGTAGCGCTCCTAAACAAACATTCACACAATCATAAATTAGTAGAACAAGAATGATAATGATTTGATTAAGATGGAAAAACTAATATTTTAATTTGGTAACATATTTCTCATATCCGACTACATCCTAACCAGTATAAAAAGTTTATATACTCATGGGTTTCTTAAAATCCATCGAAAATAATTTAGTAGAAAATTAAAGCAAACCCTTTTGTAAAAGAATCTCCAAAACCTAAAACTCCTTGTTCTTCTCCTCTTTAAAAATATATGATGTGTTCTAAGAAATAAGTGGAATTGTCTGTTAAATAATTATCCCAAAAATAAAAGTATCCGTGTTCGAATCCCGGTCGAAATAGGTTGCTAAAAGTCACTCAAACTAGCTAAAGTCGTGAAATAGACTCATAAAATAACCATCATAGTTGATGGGCCCGCAACAATGAAGAAGGCCGACCCAAATTAGTTTTTACTTTTATTGGCCTCCTAGTCACAGTGAACTGACAGGAAAATACTAAAATTTTCCATCGATAGCTAGTGTAATCGCGTCGATCTTTTTCTTCTGAATTTTTTTTCTTTTTTCTTTTTTTTTTCCCTCGATAACACTCCTTGCCGCGGCCATTCCTTTTACCTGACTTTTCTAGTTCCTTACTTCTACAACTCTTATCATTGCGAGTTATCTTTTTTATCTGAGTTTGTAAGAACTCGATTTCTATTTTCAATCAAACTTTGATTCCCTATTTCCGTCAACAAGAAACTAAGTTCCCTGTTTCTCTCTAAAAAACTCAACCATCCTCTCAACCTTCACCTTTTCTGCCATAATCGATACACCTCAACCATTACTGATTCACATCAAAATACTACCTCATACTCAACCTCCATGATATTCTCGACTTCATCATAGGCAAACACCATTTTCACCAAAGCCATAACTGGACTAACTTCATGTCACTTCCATAAATGGCCATTAACCAATCTCGAATGAATCACTACCACAACCATTCGGACGATAACAACTTTACGAAAATACTATTTTCTTCATGGATGATTTCCATCGATCTTCATCACCACAGGTGCAAACATGGCTTACTAACTTCTCGGATAAACCTAATTAACCGAGTCTCTACTGATTTTAGTATACCCTAATCCCGTTATTGGTCTCTAATACCTCACAAAAACCCATATCAACATCACTGATTCATCAATGGTAGCAAATACACCTCTCTTTAATCATCACTAACTACCATTAAAAAACATCGCTCGAAACTCCATCTTGCGAGTAACCCATGTCTTCTAACAGTTGCCTCAAACCACTGATGCCCATTTGAACCCTAAAATCAGTTAGCAGTGTCACAAATAATCGCCGGAAACAGCTAACCTAATTTCGTCGTTGGAGATGAAGGAATAAGATGGTAGCCCTGATCAAACTGTTGGTGTTGTTATAAAAGTTCAAATTCTTAGAAAGCCCGAATAATTTTGTAGCGCCCCAAAATCTACCTACTTAGAAATCTAAGAGACCAAACTACATTCTGAGGCATTAAGGATCTAAAACAAATATTTAAGGATTAAATTAGAAGTTCTAAATAAATATTAACCCAAATCTAACCCTCTCTGAGAATACATATAAGAATACCTCTCAGAATAAACATAGCGTAAGCTAACCAGCGAACGAACTCAACACCCCAAAGATTTCATATCTTGAACGTTCACTGTTACGTGCACTACTTGATCTGACTCTAAAACTGAAAGTGGGAATTGAGTGGGCACGTCATCCCAAAGGGGCGTCCAGTAGAAATAATAACTAACTTTCAAGTAATCACAAACACAATTTGAAGACAATGCAGGTTTTTTAGAAAACGGATAAATCACGAAAAAACAGATAAATCATATTGAGATAATAATTGTACAGAAATATAAATTGTTACCAACCAACCGACACACATTCACAGCAATAATAGTTGAGTAACACAATCTTTCGGAGTAGTAAGGTTGACTCTTGCGGATTCATCAATGATCATTAAAGCTCCCTTCCCGTAGTCAGATTTAGATTTGTATCCTTACCAGTACCTCATTCATACACGCATTCTACATAGCAAACATTCAAATAAACGAATAATGGTAGCATTATATCCTACATAAGAATCTATCATGGAGTGCCCATTCAAACCATGCGTAATCCATCAATCATATATAAGATTCTCATCATGCTCCTTTTTAAATTCCAAAATATAATATAATAGCTTTCTCAAAGTAATTTTAAAGAACAGTAAACATCCATGTATGAGACATGAGTTATCCCGACAAAAATAATAATAATATTGGCGACGCAATTCCATGTCCCTATTTATATTATTGGCTGCAACTTCCGCCCTATAGGTACATAAATCTAGTTTATACCTTTGAGATTCACATCTCATACCATTTAACAGGAAGCCCTCTTCCTTCCATTAAAGCAATAAATAGAGATGTAATCACTTTCCAGTCAATGAAAAGAAGTGTCTTTTGAAAATACGTAATTACTCCTAAAATACAAATATTAGTTGTTTCTGAAGATCCAATCCCATCCCAAAATGTAAAAGAATATAGTTTGTATTACAAACATCTATAACATGCTTACACATATCGTATAGTAACAAAGATATGCATGAATTTCATAATAGATATTATTGTAAAACAATAATGAATACAAGAGAGTTCGTTATTGATTCCCACCTCATTTGATGACAAGCCATGCCTATCTCAAAATCCTCAATCCACTGGTTCAACCTTTGAATCGATCGTTGTTAATAACGACTAAATTTTAATCACACGAGCACTCTAAGAATCTATCCAATAGGCTCACACAATAAGTATATATAATATCATACAAATTCACAGTTAATAGCTAAGAGAAATTACTAATGGTTCTTTAACCTAGGATCCGGTAATTTTATAATGAATAAATATCTACATATCCAAATAAGATGAATTTAGTATCGCTAGAATGCTCTCGTAAAACTTTACAACTTTGCAAAAGAAACCAAAAGCTAATTCAGACCCTAAATGGTCCAAAATAACAAACTAAGCAAACTTCCCTGAGCCCAAGTCATGTGGGACTGACCCGACCCAACATACCAAACCGGCCTGTTAACCCATTTAAATCAACTCATGCCCCAAATCATTAACCCAGTCCAGATCCGATCCATCTGATTCGGTCTGACTCGACCGAGTTGGTATCTAACTCGGTTATTTCCATACTTCCACTTTACCAAAATTGCTCATTTTGTAGCTTTAGCATCATACTTTGAAACAATCATATATTTTGCAAACAACCACTTTAATATCTTGTTGTACAATTAGATTTTACTACATCAATTTATATTCTAATATCATATATATATAGGCTAATCAACAAGCCCGGCTTTGGGCCAAAGTTGAAGATGTTCAACTTTCGGCAGTAACCAAGGACGGGCATCGATTTTTATTCTGTTATTCCATGTGTATGTAGCGTATAATAAACTTAATAAATTGATGTCTACGGTCAACGCAATATCCCATACAAAAGAGAAAGGATTATCAGATCTTCAAATGTATGTATCATCACCTCATAGATACAACTTACAAGGGATACTCCATACACATAAGCATTATACCATGTGTTCATGCATATCATACCATCCCTAATAACTATTTTACATATATAGGGTATTTAATAAATTAGTTACTGCAATTCTACATCAACAACTGTAACAACGGACGCATACATAAAAATATTAAACATTTTTCAACTATGATCAAAACATGTTCACATAGTCAAACAATAAAAGGAATTATTATTAAAAAAATTGGAAGGACAATATTTTGGATGTCTGGCATCTACAAAGTCAGAACCTGCTAGTCTATTTATTTTTTAAAAAATGATATGCTTTTTAATCTTCGATCACCTACTACAGTCATTCTAAATATATATATGACCAAAATAAAACTTGATTTTTTATTGCCTTCCCAACCTCCTTATACACTAAACACAGATCAATTAAGATTTTATACAACTAAAAAAAATAATTATAGTATTAGCTAGGACTCTACAACTAATATCATCTATCTATTTCTTCAAATGGAACAATGAGTCGAGGTTAATTAATTCTTACCTCTAAATACTAGATAGAGAGAGTAACATCATCATCCTCGTGATAACGGACTTAAACTCCGTCAGCACCACCTCTTTAAACCCTTCTAGCATGATTGAAAATCTATCACTAAGCCAATGTTGCATACCAAGATTACATTATAGTGTTAAGGTATTATTATACCGTGATACATGATTGAGAATGCATCACTAAGCCAATGTTACGTACCGAGAATGCATTATAGTGCTAAGGCACTATTATACCGTGATGCATGATTGAGAATGCATCACTAAGCCAATGTTGCGTACCGAAAATGCATTATAGTGCTAAGAAACTGTTATGCCGTGATGCATGATTGAGAATGCAACACTAAGCCAATGTTGCGTAACGAGAATGCATTATAGTGCTAAGGCACTATTTAACTCCCAACTATCCCTCCTTATACTCTATCTTGATCTCCAATTCATGTTCCATCTTCTAAGAACACAGCTGTTTGGTAACTATTATTATAATGAATTATAAGACCATAATTAAATATTCAGCCTATAGTCCATTATATAGGTGTTTGTAAAAACTTATATTAACTGATTATTTTAATTATAATTAAAAAACTCATTATTTTTATAAATAAAAAAAAATTGATTATAAAAATTATCTTAATCAATTAATATTTTTTTAACAAAATTGAATTGGATTTTTTTTTCTTCTTTTTTGTAAACTATCAAGAATAAGACAAAAAAACAATAGTGGACTAAAAAAAATATCTTAGATCAGCATTCTTTCCTCTCCTCTTTAAGAGCATTTTTCTAAAATAAGCAATTATTCTAAACAATTATTTATTAAAATTTATTAAAAAATAATTAATATCATAGTTATTTTTCAATTTATAAATATCTATAATCATAAATAATAATCATAATTTTTACCAAACAAAACCATTTTCCCTTATCCTAATATTCTAACTCACTAACTCAACCTCACTCACGATGTATATGTATGGGTTGGCTATTTCTTTCAAAGGAATCATGTCATTCCCTTGCTCATTTATCTTTTCTAATTACTTATTTCTCAAAGTTAAAAGAAAGTAAAAGATAATTATAGCTTTTCTCTATTATTAACAATCTCAAATTATATGTACTAAAATTAATATAAGTGTTTATATATGAAGGCAGTTGGACTCATAAGAGTCTTACAACATATCCATGCAACTTGAATAGTTTTTACCTTTTTAGTTTGAGTATTTACAATCCATATCTACCATCAACTAAACCCTGGAGACAATCAAGATTAAAATGTATTTATATAGATTATAGATTAATTAACTAAATTAATTAATGCTTTGGTAACCAAAAATATTAGAAAGCTAAATTTAGTAAAATCATGGGTCAATGCGTGGTCAATTTATGTTGACTTTGGTCAACATTCGGCACAACAACTTCTAAGTAGCGTATTTATCTCGTCTGGTGTTCGAATAGTGCGTCCTAATAGTCGATTTCACGTATTTTTTCGAAACCTATCTAATGGTATTAAATAATCTTTAAATTATAATTTTATAAATTATTATATTTAATGTCCAATTTAAATAATTAAGTCATTACGCGTCATAAATGTTACTTGACTATTCAAATGGCAATGACCTGCTTGGCGGGTCCTTACAAATTTCAATGATGCCTTTAGCAATTTTGTTTTAAAACTCATTAAACTGTCAGTTCCGTGAACTGATAAGTTTATTATTTTTTATTTTTCCCATAACTTCTTTATACGAAGTCGGAATGATTTTATTCTTTCGTTTTTGGTTTTGTTTTCTCGGTCTCTTCTGTTGAAGGTGAGTTTTTGACAAGGTAGAAAATTGTAGTACTCCCCTTTATAATGCTGCTTCTTTTCCTAGTTGCAGAAAGTATAAAATAAATATATATTAATTTCTGACAAGCATCAAAATTATGAGTACTGTTTCTATCCTATATTCTGCAAGAAAATCGAGAACAAATATTCAGCTCCTAGCTATATTAGCCATGTAGCTCTTTTGCATATATATGCACCATAGAAATTTCAGAGCTTTATTCAGCTAAAACCTCGTTATTTCATGTGCATCCATGCAAACTATTTGCATAAAACAGAATATAGTGATTATACAAAATTGTGAACATTCAGAATAGAGGCGACGCCATATCTGAATGAAAACGCTAGGTAGATGCATACCATCTAAATTGCAGAGTCGCATCAAGTATAATTTCAAGATTGCAAACTTCCACGGTTGAATCTCTATGCACTGTACAAAAAATTAAGCATAAATGCTAGCTACTAAATCTCACAAGTGAGAAACTATAAATAGACCATAGTTATGGTCATGGCATTAGTAAATGTCAATAATAATATATAGGCAATAGCCCTGGCATCATTAAATACAGGCTTTAGTAAGCCCTAGCCACGCTCCTAGCATGAACGCGTCAACATAGCCACGCAGGAGCTAACGGAGTCAAAAAAGTTGACAAAGCTACGAAGAAGCAAACAAAGCCACAAAGTGCTAGTAGAGGCGCTAATAGCGCTAGCGGCAGAGTAGCAGCGCAACACTATTACTAACAGCAGCGTTAGCGCCTGCTGCTGCACTAGCGCCTGCTGCTGCGCTAGCACAAGTGCATCTATAGAAGGCACCCTTAGAACCCTGAAGCACATCTACAAAAGGCATCACAGTGCGATAACGAGGAATGAATTGATCAAAACCCATCTTCCGAGACGCCCTATCAATATTGTAGTATTGACTGACGCAGCTATCAAAAGAGACGACAAGAACGAATCCTGGGATACAACTATTCATGAAGGTAGCTTCACCAATACTAGCAATATTACTCTTATCACTTGGGCCAGAGCATAAGATAATATCGGATCTTTCAACAAAAGTCCCCGATGGAATCACCTGAGGAAGCTTTGAACCCCAAGGTCTGAAATTCACTTTCTTCTCATTATCCATCAAACTAGTAAGATTAACAGGGGAATGTTTCTTCTTACTCCAACGAAGTATTCTATCATACCTTGTCTTTTGACTTGGAAAAAAAGAAGGTCGAGTTTTCGGTGCGTACTCAGGGAAATATTCCCAAAGCCAGGATTGCATGAGCATAACGTGAATAAAAGATTCTACCTTGGCATAACCATTGGAAATCTTCATGTCAAGGGTGAAAATATCTAAATGAGTATATAATGTCCGAAAGAACAAATTACCAAGAGGAAAAGTCTTTCCACCAGCAAGTGCAACAACAAGCGAACAAGTATAGCTTTCATTTGTCCTCCAGGAGAATCTTCAAATATGTCTCTAGAAAGCCAAAGCACAAAGAACGAAGCAATACAAAGAGTATGATCACCAGGGAGACCATCAACGCTTGTGCAACCATTCCACCAATAGTTAATCCAAACTGTATAATTCATATTATTGCAACTACGAGACTTCCGCAACTCCTCCATCTTCTGAACAAGGAGGATTCCATACTTCTTCTCCTGCTCCGACAATGGAGGAATACTACCAATAACTGGCAATTGCAGCAGGATAGCCACATCCTCCAAAGTGATTGTTAACTTGCTCCAAGTAAACACCGTTGAATGAGTTGCACGGCACCAACGTGAGAAAAATGCAAGCAAACCCTTCATGTCTTTGTTGATTTTCAAAGTCTTAGATATTCGCACGACATGGAATATCTTAGCATTCTCTGAAACAAGCTTTACCTGAGGATTCCTCAACATAACTTTAGACCATCCTGACCATTCATACAAAGGAGTTTGGGATGTCTTGAAGTCAACAAACGAAGGAATGTATTCTCTTCTCTGCAAACAACACCTAACAAGGCCTTGTGGATAAACACTCTGGGAATGAGAAGCATTATTGATATTCGGAATAAGAGTACCAGCATAATCAGGGGCAACGACCTCTTCGACAACACCATCAAAGAACTTATCATGAATGCTGGGCACATCATCCAGAGAAATAACATCAAAAATTTTGCCTCCGTCGCGACTAGAAGCAGTAGCAGCATCATCCTCGTGATTATTAGACATCTACAACGGGTCGAATAACATTCACATCATCATCAAATGGACAATAATGCACCAGGTTTGGTTCTATTTATGTATACATAATACTGATATGCAAATACATACTTATATATATATATATATGAATTAAAATCAGCATAAAAAAATACTATAAACCTAGCGTACCTGGTTGAAGCTTAACAAGGTTACAACAAAATGAATGGAGGATTTCTACAATCAGAAACAATAATTGTGGAATTAAGGTTTACTTGCAAGAAGTTGTCAAGAGAAGATAATTGCCAATTCAATAGCATACTTTGATTGAATAAGCAATAGTAATTGAAGAAAAAAGTTAATACTCACCCTAAAAAATAAGGAGGGGGAAAGAGTAGAAGAAGTGTGTGAGTATTAACTCACGTAAAAGGCACAAAAAAAAGCCTCATTCACATGAACAATAGCTCATGTAAAAAAAAAAAAGTGAGTTACCTGGTTGGTGCCAGAAACCGGTAAGCACTACACCAAAACAGACATTTTGTACACAAATATGTGTGACTACAAGGCATTATAGTTACTTAGACATGTTGAAAATATGGTGTTTTTTTTTGTTACACACTAGTGTCACACTAATATGAGTGACTTTAAATTAATTTAAGTCACACTTATATCTGTAACAAGTATGTCATAAATATTCCTGTAACAAATTAACCAATAAATAAGAAAAAAATATAATTATTATACCCCCCTACTGGGAATTATTGCGACATATTTCGTTGTTGTACATTATCACCTGTTTTTAAAAGAAAATTCAATTCCCAGATCCATAATATCCACAAGCAGAAGAAAAAATATATTTTATTGAAATATACACATTACATTGACAAATAATACTACTTCATACAAATGAAGCAATCATATCCTGTAGAACCGACTTACATTGACAAATAAATACATTTCATATATTCCATTACGTTGACAAATAAACATACTTCATACATTCCATTATGTTCTTAGAGACTACATAATTGAGAAATTAAGAGAGAGAGATATCAGATCTCGCAATGATATGTGATCCCATTTTGTTATTGTTAGATTTGAATTATCAAATAAGACATCTGGACATCAAGCTTTGGTTTTTCTAAATTGATTATTATGGAAATCAAAAATGTGGAAAGAACTTGAGGCTTTCAAGAGAGTAGCTTGAGAAGCATTTTCGACTTTCCAATCTTTTGTAGTTACTTAACACAATGAACCATGTATACGTGATTAAGGTAGGTAGTGACTCACATATTGACCGGGGCGGGTGTGCGTAGGAAATGTGGATTAGCTTTCCAAGACCGTCTGCAAGGCATTATAGTTAACACGAAAGAGAAGGAAGCCATACCATGGTTAAGTTGGAGCCATGGATCATCACATATACGATTGCACAGTCGATTTCCTACACTTCCATAGGAGGAGAAACTGAATTAGGACTTTTAAGAATTGCAATAGGATGATGCCTATAGTCTAAACAATTGAAACATAGCATGGTGCGATTAAAAGGTTAAATATAAGATGAACTTAAAAATTTCATAGACAGTACACAGGTGACTTCAACGTTTAGATAACCTGTCTTTGATGCTTGCAGTAGGATTTCATAAATACTTAAAAAGTAAGGAACTTCAGGAATTCCTAGTGAAAGTGCATGTGTTATGCACCTACAGAAAACAGAGTTTCAATCAGTTTTAGCATAAAAGCAAAGTCAACCTTAACAGATCGCATCCAAGTTGGTCTGAGTTAAAAGGAATCAAGTTGTATCTACGCACCTATAGTGATATGCAAGCACACATTAAGCACCAGTAAATATAAAAGTTAATAACTCTAAAACGAGGCCGGAAAAATGTCAAGTAGGGGATAATTAGTAAGATCAAGGAACAACTATGCACCTGTTGGGATAAAAACCGCCCTGTAAATCCACTCCCCAATCTGCAACAAACGAAGCTTATTTATCAAAAGTATGCACACCGAACAATAGGAAATTAGAATGCACCATGCATAATAGAGCGCATCAACTACAACCACTATTTCTGTCAGGAATTGCCACATCCTATTACATAAAAACACACCTCATGGAAACATAAATCTCTTAGGCATCAATAGTACCCTGAGCAAGTCGAACAAAACAATGGTTAGTTTGCCAATTAAGAGTAGCACATAGCTCACTGGTAGGGATCTATCACACATACTAGACTCATCTGTATCAAATAGCTCAAATACTTCCTTTATCTCCTGCCTCTTTTATTCCGACAATTCATGTTAACAACCTCTAAGGGTTTATCTTTCCTCATAAACACCCTTCTATGAAGTGTCAACCGCTACCACAACGCTGAAAAAGAAAAAGTCTCCTGGTGCAGACATATAACAATGTTGAACTTAACAAATCACTGAGACGACATACATCAAAGTATATTTATATTAAATCAATTATCAAAATCTTTTATCACAACCGCCAAAGAATAAAAGTAAAACAAAATAAATCCTAGAATCAAAAACAAGAATCAATGCACCTGGGTGGTATGAAGTCTATCTTTACCACTCTATCTGCAGCCAGACCAATTACTGTGCTCTTATAATTCTTAAGGTAAATGAGTACTTGGTGATGGTGTTGCCAATTCCACAAAGTTGAGAAACAGAAACCATGCTCAACTTTCAAATCGATCCATAAGCATTTCTATAGCATAGTCTGACTAAGAAACACCTCTCTTACAGTGTAATTTTGTTTCTTTGATGTAATTCATCAAGCAACCGGTGCACAGAAAAGTTAAATTATTCTATATAAATCAACACCAAAAAGACCGTACTGTTATCTAATGCTCACCTGATGTGGTTACCAAAATCCTTTTGAAATCGTACCAAATGTTTCTTTAACCTGAAATAGAAATTAGGGCAAGAATTGATTACATAAGCAAAAGAATAGTAAAGGAATCTCGATCATATGATTAGGCAGAAGAATAATTATAATAAGAGTAAGAAATTAAATCTACACAAAACCCTAACAATAATCTTAATCTGCAATTAAACGAAATCTCAATCATGTCCGTAACTTCTCTGATAGAATGGAGAAGAAGAACAATAATGGAATTTCATTATTTGAGGAAGAACACAAACCGGGGTGAATCTTCCAAAAGAGAATCATATAAAGTATCACGAGAGCAAATGAATTTTTTGAAGTAAAAAATTTCACGGAGAAGATATATCAGAATAAAGCTTCGGGAGTCTTTCTAGTTTTCTCTCTGTTTGGTTTTTTATGTTTTAATAGTATTCACGTATAATAACTGATTAAACGTGAAATACGTGAAACGGAGATATTTTGATAATTCGATGTTATTTTTGGCAGGAGTGGGAAAATTATTTTCTCTTACTTTTTTATTTATGTTTATATAACTTGGTATAAAAAACTTAGGTGACCAAACTTTATGTACAAAAACTTCTTCCTATTATCTTTTATAAATAAAAATTATTTTAATTTAAATTAAAATTAAAACCCCATTTCCCTTAATATTGGTTAATTTTAGTTTTTAGTTATTTTTAATATACCTGAAATGCCCTTTCCTATATAACCTATATGTTTCAAATGGAAATAAATGTAAAAAATCAAATCTTGGTGAGAGAAAAATCGGCTAAATCAAATTTGCTCCAAATTACAGAATCTGTTTCAGGAAAAAAAAAATCTCTCTCAAAATCTTAGCTTCGGCTAGGGTTTCAATTTGAAACGGATCTTCCCCAAATAAATCCATTGATTATTTGAAGAACCGAACTCGCTTTCATTTCTCTTTAATTGAAGAACAGAAACTGTAACTTCAGTTGTATTCATCAGATAAGTTTGATTTTGATTGTACTTGATTTTGGTTTTCTTATTATGGTTTTGATTGTATTTTAATTTTCGATTTACTGATTTTGGTTGTTATTGATTATCAAACTTTTCTTTTTGTTCTTCGAATCAGTCATCAGTGAGATTAGATATTTGTTTGAAGATTCCAACTGAAGTTACAGTTTATTCTTTCAATTTGATCATATTCTAATTCGGCTCAAGCTGTTGTTTTAGTTCAATCATTCATCGCAAACTGAAATTCAACTTTCAGGTATAATTGATTTTTTTTTTATTTTGTTGAATTTTTGAGTTTATGTTGATTATGAAACTCAGATCCATTTTTTTTTACGATTTCTATGTTTATGTTGTTGATGTTCTTATTCAAATCTATTGGAATCAAATTTGTTATGTTTTTGATGTTCTTGATGTTAATATTCAAATTTTTCCTGTAGATTATTGGAATCAGAATTTGTTATGTTGTTGATGTTAATATTCAATTTGTTGTTGGTGTTGTTGTTTATACTCACAGCTAGTGAAGTTGATTTTGGTTTCATACCTTGTCATGTATATTATTGGAATCAAAATTGTTATGTTTTTGATGCTTCTTATTCAAATTTTGTTGTTCGTGTTGTTGTTTATATTCACATTTAGTGAAACTGTTTTTTGTTTGATACTTTTTTCCTGTAGATTATTGGGATCAAAATTTGTTATGTTGTTGATGTTAATATTTAATTTTTGTTGTTTGTTGTTGTTTATATTCACATCTAGTGAAACTTTTTTTGGTTTCATACTTTTTTCTGTATATTATGGAATCTGTTCTCGTTGTTATATCTCACAAAGAGGATACATTATCTTTTCGTATTGGTCTACAAGCATCTGTTTGTGATTTGAAGGGTAGTATACTAGTATATGTTCAAGTTGGTGTCAATTCTCTGTTCTTTCTATAGAAATTTTCCACATAGTTTGTCATCAGCAAAAGGTTATTAATTCTGATTTTGATCTCCAATCGGTTGCTTTATTTACTTTGTTTAATAAGCTTCCATCTCTTGATTTACATGTAAGGCATAGAGATGAGTCCTCTAGTTGTAGTTCATAAATTTCAGGAATCATACCATTTGAGCAGCCACGAAGTTTAGGAATTATATCTTTCGAGCATGCAAGACTTACAAATTTAGTTGATTATGATGTCTGTAATAAAATTAAAGAACCGTTGAAGTCTGCGCTTTGGTTATGCCTTTTTCAGGGTGTCAATCAGGTGTTTACGGGAGGTGTTCAACAAGTTCGCTCTGATTTGTTGAAATATCATGCAACATCTGGGTATTCATTTAAGATGACAAGGAATGAGAAGTTGAGGATTGGTGCATGTTGTTCTAAGAAGGAAGAAGAGAAATATGAATGGCATATATATGCTGTTTCTATTGATGGTGTTGAAGGTAGTCCTTTTATTATCAAGGAGTTAAATAAGAAGCATACTTGTAGTGATGGAGTTGTAAACAGACCACATCTGTCGAAGAAACTAATTAGTAGCTTGATTCTCGAAGAGATTAAACAGAATCCAAAGAAGAAGACAAATGATATTATGAATCAGTTTACAAGAGAGTATGGCTTTGACATTAGTCGTTATTATGCATATGAAGGGAAGAGGCATGCATTGAATATTACATGGGGAGAGAAAAAGAAATCATTTATGTACTTGAAATGGTATACCAACAAATTGACTGAAACCAATCCTGGATCTCGTGTTGTTTTGGAAGTTGAAAATGGGACTCAAAAATTTCAGAGATTGTTTATCTCTTTCGGAGCATGCATTCATGGATTCAATTACTGTCGTCCTTTATTATTCCTTGATCCATCCCATTTGAAAAGCAAATACCTTGGTCATATCATGGCAGCAACAGGTCTAACCGGCAATGGCGGTAAGTTTCTTAAACATTTTATTTGTTTCTGAGTTAATAAACAGATGAAACCTAAAACCATGCTACAAACAGATGAAACCAAGATGAAAATCAGTGAAACCTATTTACAAAAAAAATTATTTGAAACAGATGAAACCTTATTGATGAAACCAAAATTGGTTTCATCGTTTTTATATTCTCAGACATTTTTTCCTGTTCTGTTTCAGAAATCTATCCTTTTGCTTATGCTGTGGTTTCAACGGAGAACGACGCGAACTGGAAATGGTTTTTGGAGAATTTGAAGGAAGTCCTTTCTCCTATGCGTAAAAAGCTTACTTTTGTCAATGATCGAGGTAGTGGTTCGGTGAATCAAATTTCTGAAGTATTCCCTGATGCTTTTCATGGTTGGTGTTATTGGCATATGAAGAACAATATCAATACATACTTTTCGAAGTACTATAAGGTTTATAACAATTATGTGCTTGGATTGTTTTAAAAATGTGTGTATGCAAATACACATACAAAATTTTCAGAGAACTGGGAGAAGTTGTTGCAGGTCAAAAATCAGAAGTTACAAGATTATCTGTGTAGAGCTCCGGTTGATAAATGGGCAAGCTTTTATTTCCCGGGTCGTCGTTATGGTAGGTTGTGTTCGAATATCGCTGACAGTTTCAATAATTGGATCCTTGAAGAGAGAGAGAAGCCTATAGCCATCATGGTTGATGAGATCACAGTGAAGCTTATGAATCAAATACGCGTACGTCGCGAGGAATGTGCAATATTATTTAAGTGGCGAGAAACTTTATGTCCAGAATTGAAATTGAGTTCTACAACAACAAGATGCACGGCCGTGAATACAGTATCACCAAGTCGTCGCAATATGTGTTTGAAGTTCATTCGACATTAACACAAAATGTCGATTGCCACAATCCCATTCAACATTTTGGATCTACATAGTCCAAAGCCCATAGCACTGGCGATGTCTCCGGCATATATGCAAGGAGGATGTATAGCTAATATAGGATCTTGTAATACAGGGTTTGATTCTGCAAGCGGTTCGGTACGAACGAAGAAATTGAGAACAAAAGGATCGGAACTCGCTAATAGGAAAGGAGAGAAAAACAAAGCAATGCCAACAGCTACGTCATTCCGCTGTTCATCGATAGACGAAACTCTATCTTTGTCATCTCGTGCCAGATGCTTTGCAAAGAAGAACTTGTGGTAGCTGCCATGTTTTGAGTGCCCATAACCGAAGGACATGCCCTGCGCGGCAGATGTGAATTCATTTTGAATACAATTCATCCAGACTACTATATGTTTTGATCTTTATTTTCTGATTTATTCTTTTTTTTACATTTGTTTACAGTTAAACATGTTTGTTTAATTTTAGATTAATTTTGTCAGAGTTGCAGGCTTTTATAATTTGTTGGAACCAAAATAGGTTTCATAGTTTTTCACATGCTTCAATATTTTTTTTTCATCTCTAATATGAGGTAACTTTTTTTGGTTCCATCATTGTTTAAAGTTAAACATGTTATTTTGTTGTATGTGTTTCATGTTTGTTTAATTTTAGATTAAGTTTGAAAGAGTTGCAGGCTTTTATAATTTGTTGGAACCAAAATAGGTTTCATAGTTTGTCACATGCTCAAAATAGGTTTCATAGTTTGTCACATGCTTCAGTATTTTTTTTCATCTCTAATATGATGGAACTTATTCTGGTTCCATCATTTTTTTTCATCTGGAATAAGATGGAACCATAAAAATGATGGAACTTTTTTTGGTTCCGTCATTTTTTGTTTACGTCTGTGATAGGTATTTTTATCATGGATCCGTCACTTCTGTTATAAAAAAAACTAAAAAGAAAAAAGAGAAAAATATCACAACATATTGATTAAGAGTCAATTTTTTATTACTTAATACTAGTTCATGATCGATGAAAAGACTGTTCTTAGTTCTTTAAACTTGCTACCCTGTATTTACAACTTCTTTAACCCAAACTCGGTGTCACTTGATTTTACCACCATGAACTGCACCCTCACTTCCATGAACACAAAACTACCATTAAATCAACATCAGTCTTTTTTCTCTTCCATCTAAACGAGACACACCTGAAAAGAAACAAAATAATTTTAGTCCTCCTCCACCCTACTATGAATCTATCTTTGTCCGTCTTTAAGTTGCAACTTTGGCCTCATAATCTGCAACTTTTTCAAGGAGTATCTTGCAGGCCAGCTTTGGCCTTATATTCTTCACCTTTTGTTTTATATTCTCTTTGGACGAAAATTTCCTTTCAAGAGGCTCTTCATGTAATAGAAAACATGAAGGCCGCAATCATTCCTGAAATTAACAAAACAAGATCTTTAAATTGAACAAAACAAAAAATGATTGAAATGAAGATATTGAAGAGAAGATATTGAAAGCACTTAAACATCTTGTTGACAACACAAAGGGGTGTTCAAAACATATTCTTTTGTTTGACTTGCCGGGTCTAGGGAGAGCTTTGCAACATGTTGTTTGAGTGCTGACACCATTCTTTCTTTCATGCTTTCAGCACTTTTGTTGCATTCATCTTCAGTGGATGCTATGGAGTTATAGTGAGAGAATTCTCCAGTCTCATTATCAAAAACTAACAATGTCCAGTGATATAACTTTTCACTAAGTTTTGTTAGCAATGGAACAAATACAAATTCTGGAGTGTAATCCATTTTGTCGATGAAAGCTTCAATTGCAGTGCGATAATTTTGCCCGATTGAGTGCAGTGTCTGAAATTCAGTAAAAAATCAAAAATCAAGTTCTAATTTTGTTTCAGAAAGACACTTGTATAAGAGAATTTAGAGGAAACTTACATAGACATATGTGCTTAGAAAAACTGCCCTTTTGTACTTAAGAGTACCATCTGGTTTCAGGTTTTTCTTTGATATGTTGTTTTTGCAATTTGAGCATGTAGAAATCAATCATATCTCCTGCAATGTCACCCTTTCTTACCAAGGTATTCATATTCCTTCATGTAATGTACAACCCCAGCTCTTTTTTCTCCCAAGCAATGTCATTGTTGTTAAATTGTTGAAAAAAAAATTACTGATTAAAGAAGAAGAAAATAAACTAAAAAAAATGTATTCTCATTTTGGTTTCAACACTTAAATTTATGAAACCAAAAAACTGAATAGTATGAATGCCACTTACCTTTCATTGTGCATTTTAAAATATCTGCACACAATAGGTTCCTGATTTGAATCCAGCACTTGCATAATTTTTAAGTTGTCAACTGCTTTCAACTTGACTTCCTTTTTCTCTTTTTGTTTGTTCACCAACTTTCTAGTTTGCTTTCTGCTCACACAACGACTCTTGTTTCTTTTCTTCTTCTTAGCTTCCCCAGTTGTATAATCCTGCATCTTAACAGGTGCTTGCATACTCCTTTTGTTTTTCCTCATCCTTGAGATTATGTTACTCACCTTTTGTTCGGGACTGACATCTTCATTCTCACTATCTTCTTTGTCACTGTCAGTTTGCGTCAATCCCAACTTGAAATGAGGCATATCATCTTCTAAAGCAATTACATCATTTGCCATGTTTATAACTGAGTAGTATGATGTGATTTTATATAGTGGTAAAAAGAGGTTCGTTACTCGAACTTGTGAAGGTAATGATTTTAGAAAATATTTGACTTAACCTAAACTAATAAAAATCAGGAAAATACACTAGAGATGATTTTTAGAAAATATGGATAAAACTAGGAATCAAGATTCAGTTATTTCTAACAATTCATGTGATTAATCAGGTAATTCTTTTTAACAATTTAATTCAAGTTTGCCAAAAATATGTTTCCTAAAAGAATAATTGTAAATCCTAAGCATGAGACATCAAGAGTAATTAACTAAGCATGACCCATCAAAAGAGAACACAACTATTTAATAAAAACCATTTTTTTCTAATTTAAATCCATGCAAATAATAATAAAAGAATTATAAATAATTATTAGAAAATAATTAAATCACATAAAATTGAGAAAAATACCTTATCCATCATCCCAGTAAATAAACTTACCCCATGGTGAAGAAAACTTGCTCAAAAGTTGATTTCATTGCTCAAAATATTGATTACAAGGTTAAAGAATAGTGCAACAGCTGAACAGATACGTATATAAGTGTCACAGAACAGGGTTCAGCTGTTACAGAGAGCTTTAAGCAACAGAAACGTTCAAAACTTAACGCAACAGGAGCAGAGCTGTAACAGTGGAACAACAACAGTTATAAGTGTGGCTGAGTCGTCTTCTTCAGCGATGGTGGGTGAAGAACAGTGCCGGCGATGCACCAGCAGGTCACCGGCGGCGCCGGAACTTCACCGGATTTTCTCTGAATCGCTCTCTAGGCTTCCCTCCTTATTTCTGAGGCTTGTAAACTCTTTATATAGGCCCTGTGAATCTTCTAGGATGTTCTAATCCCATTATAACTCGGTGATTTGATGAGAAATCAGTAGCAATCCAAAACAGGGATGTACTCCTATTCCCGTCCAAATTCATGCTCCTCTGACCCTTATCTTCGGCTTCTAGAGCTTCCAATCGATTTTACGAACCTTTAATTAGATTGGGTACCTATCAATTTGCGATGAAATCGCTAGAAAATCTGAATCAAAATCTTGCTGCCGATGAAGCTGTCTCGATGAAGCTTTGACTCGGTCAACTGATTTTGACCGAGTTGACTGGGCCGAGTTGACCCGCTGAGTTGGTCCGATCCAGCTCATCCCGATCCAAGGGTGCCCCAATCCAAAGTGTGGGTGCCTTGATCCATATTTCCGGGTGCTTTGAACACTTTTTGAGCCAATTTTTCCACAAATCTTTATTCTTCTAATGTACCTACAAAAGCATAAAAACACGTAATAGACACAAAATCGAATACTAACTCACTAGAAATTAAGGTGTAATTTAGACACTAAAATGTGTCTATCATAGTATCATATGCCTTTACTTTTTGGATTTGATGTAGAAGTCTTCTTTGCCTATTCATCTTCCATTTGCTGAAGAATAGTGTCATCAATTGAACCCTGAGTTGACACTTCAATCTCTATCTCTGGCTTTGACGAAGAACTTTTCTTGGCTTCCAATTCTACCTGCTCAGCCACCTTGATATTTTCTATTGTGTCTGGAGTCAATTCAGAAACTTGTTCTATTACACTCCTCAACTCAGTCTTCGACAAAGAAGATTCAACTTGTTCAGCCACCTTGATATCTTCAGCTGTGTTTGGAGTTATCTCCAAAACTTCTTCTATTACATTATCTTTGGCTTGCTTCCCTTTGATTTCAGATTCAACTTTCTCAGCCACCTCCAATTCTTCAGTTATGTTCGGAGTTAACTCCGAAACCTCTTCAATCAGTTGCTGAGTTTTGCCTTCCGATGATGCAACCTTTTCTGGTTCCATCACCTCTTGCTCCTGAACTTCTCCTTCAGTTGATGAAACCTTTTCTGGTTCCGACAAAGAATCTTCAAAATCTTCAATTAAACCTTGAATCTGAACTTCATGAGCTGAAACCTTTTCAGGTTCCACTGCATCATGTTGTTGTGTTTCTTCAGGCATATTTATTACCTGCAAGATTTATTGATTTCAAAAAAATTAGATTCAATGACAACAAACAAATCAAACCAAATCAAATCAAAGTAAATTATCACCTCAACATTATCTTCAAAAACAACATTGTCATACTTTTGTTCACCATTTTCTTCGACCAATAAATCCTTTTCTTGTTCAATCTCAACATCGCCAGCATCTTGTTCTGTTTCTTCTTGCTGCAAACCCCTTTCTTTTTTTATCATGTTATCCACAATATTTATAGCTTTATTTATCATATCTTGCAATATTAAAATATGTTAGATATTAACATATGTTAGATATTAACATTTCTAACTTAATATAATTCTCAAATGAAACTTTTTTGAAACGCTTTCATCAAAAAAGAAATTCATACAAATCTATTCAAATGGAACTATCATTAACCCAACACAAACAAATAAATAAGATCATATTTAACTCATCTAAGATTTAACATATCACCTCCACATCTTGTTTACTGTTTGAAACCGTTTCAGGTAACCGTTTCTGTTTCTTTTATATTTCTGTCTTACGTAAGTCTTCATCACTGGTTGTAACTTCCCCTCAGTATCATATTTGGCCAGAATTGATTGATCTTCTTCAGAAAGCCCATTGTTACCAACGCTTGTAAGTTTTTCAATCTAAATTCTCGCCCACTTATATTTTTCCTTGTAAGGGTTATCTTCATTTCCAGTTCTAACACTCTCTTCATTTCTATCACCAAAAATCTCTTCACTTGCATTACCCTCTTCATTTCCATCACCAACCTGCAGTTCACCATCAATGTACTCTTAAACATGAATATCCTCTTCCTCTATACGCTGGACCAAGCGTATTTCTTGTTCATTATATGGAAGCAATAAGGATCCCTGACGGTAACCCAACATTCATCTGCAGAACACAAGAAAAGTTATGAAACTTGTTTTGATTTCATCATTCTTTTTTCATCTGGAATAAGTTGGAAATAAATAAACTATGAAACCTTATTTTGGTTCCATTATTTTTTTTCATCTGGAATAAGGTGCAACCAAATAAATGATTAAAATTTTTAATTCTCAGACATTAAAAATTATAAACAAACAAGAACTGTTGTTGCTTTTACCTTTGAGAAAATTTCTGGTTTATTGCTAAGATCATCAAAATTATTCACCACTGCCTTGCTTATTTCATCTAGGTTCCATCTAGCGAACCTTGCGTACATCTCATTCCCATCCTGTCTCAATGTGATGTTTGACATCTCGGCAAACCAATACTGAAAAAAACAATACACAACATCCAAATTAGTAATCAAACTCGGGAAAAATAAAAAACAAACAATTTATGAATCAAAAAAAAATAAATTAACTTACCAACCATACAGGATAAGTAAACCTTAAGCACAAACATAACTTGTCCCAACCATACAGGGAAGATGATGAAACCAATTTTGGTTCCATAAAAATAGGCACTGAGTAAAAAACACCAACACAGTTGGTCAAAACCATACACAGAAGATGATGAAACCAATTTTGGTTCCATCAAAATAGCCATTAAGTAAAAAACACCAACACAGTTGGTCCCAACCATGCACAGAAGATTATGAAACCTTTTTTTGTTCCATCGAAATAGAAATTAAGTAACAAACACCAACATAGTTGGTCCCAACCATACACATAAGATGATGAAACCGGTTTTGGTTCCATCAAAATAGACATTAAGTAAAAAGCACCAACACAGTTTGTCACAACCATACACAGAAGATGATGAAACCTCTTTTGGTTCCATCGAAATAGACATTAAGTAAAAAACACCAACATAGTTGGTCCCAACCATAAGTGAACATGATGAAATCAATTTTGGTTCCATCAAAATAGCAATTAAGTAAATAAATTAGGTCAAAACAGATAAAACCTAAAACCATGCTACAAACATATGAAACCAAGATGAAAATCAGTGAAACCTAATTACAGAAAAATGTAATTGGAACCTAACTATGAAACCGGTGATTTCGAAACAGATGAAACCTTATTACCCAAATTCATTGATGAAACCAAAATTGCGAAACGAAAAATCATTGATGCATGTTGATTTTCAACCATAAACAATCATTGAAGAACAATGAAACTTCGATTTACCTTTTGGAGAATCTGGTTTCTTAACTGTTTTATTAAGTTTTTTGTTCGTCTATTATCTTGTTCCTTTACCATTTTTAATGATGTTCAGTGATTTTGTTTCGATTTTTGGTAAGGTTTAAATTGTTAAAGAATAAAATAGAAATATCTGAGTTAATAGTAGAAGTAGGATGTGGGAAACTTAGTATATCTACTGATGATGATGAACAACCGTTTGAGAATCAGAAATTCAGTTTTTGATTCTGTTTTTTAATGTACTGTTGGTGATGTAGATGATCACGACGACGATGATGATGATTATGAGGATCATGATGATATGGATGAAGATTAAGATGATGTTGTTTCAGGAGATTTTTCTTCTGATTTTGAAAATGGTGAACGGTTGAAATTCCGGAATTGGTTGAAGAGGGAACTAAATTCGTTTCAAATTGAATTAGTGAGAATTAAATGAGAGTGAGTGAGCGGTTTTATTAAGGGTAGTTTAGACAGTTGGGCTCAAATGGGTTTTTTGTGACAAATTTGTTTTGTTGGGTTTTTTGTAGTTGGATAGTGACACCTCTGGGCTTATAACCCACGGCCTGTTATGTTTATTACTTTTTTTTTATGGAACGATAACTTTTTTTATGGCACGATAATAAGGGTGGCAAACATAATTAAAAATAAAAAATAATTATATGAAGATTTGTTGTTACACTTTTTTAAAATGTCACACATATTTATGTAACAACTAATGTCACATTAATTAGTGTAACAAATCATTGTTACAAATTAATGAATTTGGTGTAATGAAGAGATGCCGGTGGTTACTGGACAGTGACGACACCGGCGGGAGAAAGAGTTGTTGCTGGACGGAGAGAAGGGAGAGGAGGTCGGCAATGCTGATGGGAAGAAGAACAAAAAAAAAGGGGGGGGGGGGCTACTCCTTTTATAATAATTGATTCCCAAATCTAGGTCAAACAAGGATTTCCTATTTGAAATCATGCCCCCGTGCCGCACACGGGTCAATTTTGGTCTCTCTATCATGCAAATCAGCCACATTTCACTAATTTATGTTCCCCATATGATGCTCTATCATCCTACAAGCACTATTACATCAACTATTAATATCTTGCTAATGTAGGAAAAACTAGAACATGTTGATTTATTTTTCTTGTAACAGTAAAATTATATATATATATATAAATTACCATCTAGTGCTTACCACGAAATACATTATTGTTCCATGCTAAACATGGGACTTAATGTTGATGGTGAGTTTTTGACAAGGGAGAAAATTATAGTACCCCCCTTTGTAATGCTGCTTCTTTACCTAGCTGTGGAAAGCATGAAAGAAATATATATTAATTTCTGACAAGCATCAGAATTATGAGTATTGTTCATATCCTACATTCTGCAAGAAAATCGAGAACAAATATTCAGCTCATGGCTAATTATCCCTTTAGATTTTTTTCATATATGCACCGTAGAAATTTCAGAGTTTTATTCAACTAAAACCTCGTTATTTCATGTGCATCCATGAAAACTATTTGTATAAAACAAAATATATTGGTTATACAAAATTGCAAACATTCAGAATAAAAGCGACACCATATCTGAAAGAAAATGCTAGTTAGATGCATACCATCTAAATTACAGAGTCGCATCAAGCATAATTTCAAGATTGCAAACTTCCACGGTTGAGTCTCTTGAAGGTGTTCTGTATGTAATGCACAAAAATTAAGCATAAATGCTAGCAATTAAATCTTACAAGTGAAAAACTCTAAATAGTCCATAGTTATGTTCATGGCATTAGATAATAATATATAGGCAATAGCCCTGGCATCAATAAATAAAGGCTTTAGTAAGCCCTAGCCACACTCCTGGCATGAACGCATCAACAGAGCCACACAGGAGGTAACGGAGTCAACAAAGTTGACAAAGCTACGAAGAAGCAAACAAAGTCACGAACTTCTAGCAGAGGCGCTAATAGCGCTAGCGGCAGAGTAGCAGCGCTAGCACTAGTGCTAGCCAAAGCGTTAGCGCCTGTTGCTGCACTAGCGCCTGCTGCAGCGCTAGCACAAGTGCTAGCCGCAGCACCACACATTTTCTGCTGCCGCACCACGCCTATTTGCTGCTGCCGCGTCACTTCTTCCGATCATGCTATCATCATGCTTCTTTTCTAGCTCCATTACTATGCTAGATTGACATAAAACTCACTAGCATCATTATTTTACAAAGAGGCTCAGGTCTATGAAGCCATGAATCTACTCACTCTTACGAGACATCAAATCATATTACATGGGGTTTGGTATGGCGGTTACATCAACATGGGCATAGCAATACCACATGACAAGGAAGTTACAGAGTAAGTGGTAAGTTGGAGCGGTTGAAGAGATAATGGAGTAATGGTCTAGAAGTTTCCAGAAACTTCTAGAGACAAAGTGGACTGTTATTCCCACAACTTCCACCTCTCCATCTCCCCACAACTTCCACTACTTTGTAAGGAAAGTGTGTGGTACCAAATCATTATAAATAGGTTGTTTAACTAATTTCAAAACACAAGAAAGAATTGGGAAGAGATAGAAAATCATTCTCACAAGCTCTGCTATTTATCCACCACAACACACAATTTCTTCAATTTCCCTTGCTTCCCTCTCATAAGATCAACCAATCTCCTCTATTTGTAACCGAAGAAGAACAAATACAGACATCCAACTTGTTTGGATTTGTTTTATACGATTTTGATCCTCGAACCTAAAAAGTACTTCAGCAGTACATTGTTTTGGCTAGGAGCAATTTTTAAGGTACAAACATTTTCGAGATGGTGAGAAGAAATCTCGGAGTTAATTGAGTTCCACTTGGTATTTAGCATTTCCTCCTTTGTAACACTCACTTTCCACGTATATTTAGAGATGTAACCTAATACAAGACATAAAATACAAAAGTAGTAATAATACAAGGTAATTCACACAAAATCTAACAAATCAGTGTAAGAAAATGATACTTAAAATATATAAATTATACACTTGTCACTCCATATCTATGTATAGCTAATTATTTTATTGATTATGAATGATTTCAAAGTCCTGAATAATGAGATCTTAATTATTTTTACAAATTTATTTTGATTTTTATTTTCTTGTTGATTGTCTCTATTATTTTTAGTGTTTAAGAATCATTATATCGGGTTATTGAATTGGGAATTTAAATCAACCTAATGATAATTCTTCTACTAGTATTTGGTTGTGTGATACAGGTAATTGTCATTCAATCCTTTACGCAAGTGGTACATCGTAAAATCTGATAGAGGGATTCTGTTAAGTGATTGTGTATAGATATGACACTAGTATGCAGAGAGAGCCTATGTGTCGTATGCTAGGATCAACCTAATTCATAAATTGTAAAACATATGATTAGTTTACACCTCGAGAGCCTATTTTAGGTAGGTTAGTTGGGTAGAATTTGGTAGTCGAGTACTTCTGTATCCAGTGACAACATGAATTCCGGGGATGGCAGAGCTTATTGTTATTTTATGGTTGGCGACAACCTAAATTTTACAAGAAATGAACGAGTATTTTGTTTAAGTTTCTTTTTAGTGACGATGAAGGATTCCTTAATCGTCTTTCTTCTCATTGCTTTAAATTAATATTTACTATTTCCTTTTTTTATTTATTTCGTTTTAAAACCTAAAATTTCCCTCTTTACTACTTTTAAAAACTAAAAACTCCCTGCTCTTCGTGGGAACGAACTTATTACCATTATATTACCAATTAATTGTGTGGAACATAAGTAATTAATTTTGTTATGTAAACGACGCGCATCAAATTTTGGCGCCCCTGCCGGGGAGCAGTCGGTAGCTTTAGTTGTTATTTCTTATTTTGTTTTAGTTTTTTTTTTTACTTTGTTCTCTAGACTTTGATTTCAGGTGCTTAATTGCTGGATCCTGGTTATCGTGTTGGTTATCAACAGTGCGGTATTACTACTCAAAAGGAGAATAATTCTACAAGATCCACCATCGACAGAGATGGGTGCTCCTCCACCTCCTGAGAAGAAACTGCGAGAGTTGACATCCCCATGCTTAGATACACAACCACTTTGTTTTACTATAACTTCCCTAGTGGAGCTGAAGTCGAATATGATTCATCATCTACCTAAGTTCAAGAGACATGCAGGTGAAAACCCAAATCGACACCTTCAGCAGTTTCAAAACACAATGACAAGTCTTAGGCGTGGAAACAAAGATAGTGAAACGGCTATGCTACAAGCCTTTCCATTTTCGTTGAAAGACTTAGTAGAAAAATGGTTCTATTACTTTCTTCCAGGGAGTGTTACAACATGGACTGAGGTGAAAATTTTATTTCTAGAAAAGTATTTTCCTGCTTCTAAGGCCTGTTCGTAAAGAGATTAGTAGTATTCTGCAGATCACTGGGGAATATAATCTACAAGTGAAAAATAGCCAAAAACCAAGTGGAACTCATTCAAATCTAGAATTTTTTATCGCTACCTTCTAAAGAACGAATGTACAAGTTCAACGCAAAAATAATGAGTTCATTCTGGCGTCGGACGAAGAAGTTATCAACAAATTTGTGAAGTACAATAAATTTCCAGAGTCACCTACGGCCAAGTCGATTTTTCATTGACAACTCAAGGTTTTCAGAGCCATTTACGTCTAGGTCTATGGGAATTGAACCTAGCCATAAATGGAAGAGTTTTGGCACGTGTTTTGGCGTTAAAATCGAGTACACACGGTTCCAGAAGAATTATAAACCCTATAAAAGGGAGGATACTTGAGGGTCACGTATTAGAGACTATATAAGAAGATATATAAGGCTCAAATAATACATTTTGACATATCTTGGATCATCTTTTACACAAATTTTGACACAAAAACTATAGAACACAAGCAAATTTAAGCAATCTAGGGTTTGCCCCGTCATAGGGAAACCATGACACTTATCTTCTGGAGGAGTTCATGAGTTATCTTCTGGTGAGAAATCATCAAACCATGTGAATTCAATTAAAACCCTTAGGAGTGGTAGAGTGGTACACAATAAGGTAACTGATGATTTTGTAGATGTGGTAAGAAAGGGTTTCAAACTTGTCGAACTTGTGAAGATTGATTTTAGATTTAATAAACTAATTTTTTAACTAGAAAATATACACAAAAGATGAAAGTAATATTCACAAATACTGAGGTTATAGATTTCACCATTGACCCATTAAAGTGATTCAATCTAATCAATATTCATGCAATTATTTACGTTTACAGTGATTCCAATATGTTGCAGAAGTAGATTTTCAAAGCAACAATTGCAAATCGAAAGTATAGAACATCAAAAACCCTAGGCTAAGCATACTTTATCCAAAGAAATCACAATTGTTTAATAAAAATCCTTAAATCAATTTTCAATTAAAGGAAATAATCATAAAAGAAATTACAAAAATTAATTAAAATAGAAATATACCACTTTTCTTGGGACAATGGCTTCCTCCATCGCCTCAATAAAGGGGTTTAACTTCTCATATTAATCACTTGCTCAAAATAATGATTCATGGCTCAAAGTGTTTACAAATGATGAAAAACAGTGAAAATAATGAAAAACAGGAAATTCGCAACGTTTATAAGCGTTATACACTCAATGTTACAAAAATAAAGTGTTTCACTGAAGATAAACGTTGCAAATGAAGACAAATGGTGCAAAGTTAAAAGCTTTAGCAACAGAATCTTCACTTTTTGGCCACGGAAATTTCAACCCTTTAGCAACGATTTCTTCATCTTCTCCATCACGAGCATTTTTTCTGGATTTTGATTCTTTCGATTCTGGCGGCGCCACGCACCCCGCGGTAGGGGGCGGGCCAATTCTTCCTATCGACTTGTATTTATACTACACCAACATCTAAGCTTCCAAATCTCAAAAATATATTGTATTCAATGATTGTGATCTCGGCAGATCAAGAATTTTTCTATTATCAAATATTTGCTTTCTCGATCTAGTCTTGGTGATAATCTTCTTACTCTTTAAAGCAAAAACTTGTTCCAACAGATATGAGTATTATATAGATGAATTAGGAAAGAAAATTCGGACCATATTTCACGTGATCCCTGTTATTTGCGAGAATAAGAGTTTTGTGATTCTGTTTAATTTCCAAGTCTTTAAACCGTGTAACTTTCTTTTATTAAGACAAGAATATAATCTTGTCTTAATTCCTACAAATTTTCCTCTTAATTCGCGTAGACAACTCAAAATGAAGATAAGGAAATTTCCCCGCCTAAAACGTCTTTTGAATTCGAAAGGAATATGGGTGCCCTGAACCAAAGAATGGGTGCCTTTATCAATTCTTGTTGCCTTTATCAATTCTGAGTGCCTTTATCAATTCAGTGGGTGCCTTATATAACTTTTTGAGCCAATTTTTCCACAATTATTTATTTCTCAAATATACCTACAAATACATAAAATAACACAATTAGTACACAATCAACCATATACCTGTGAAAATTCCTCGTGGTATTGTCGAGGATGTTTTTATTGAGGTCGATAGGTTTATTTATCCTGTGGATTTTGTTATCCTAGATACCCAACCTGTTCCTGACCAAAAAAACCATATACCTATTATATTAGGTCGCCCGTTTTAAGCTACATCTAATGTGATCATTAACTGTTGAAATGTTATTATGAATTTGTCTTTTGGTAATATAACTATTGAGCTGAATATTTTCAATATTAGTAAGAAACCCCCTGAGCTAGATGACACGTGCATTGAAGAGGTGAACATGATAGGAACATTAGTTCAGGAGTCATTACCAAACATCTTGTCTGAAGATCCATTAGAGAGTTGTCTATCCCATTTCGGCTTAGATTTTGACGATGATAACACCACTAATCAAGTGAATGCTCTGTTAGACTCTACCCGTGTGTTAGATACTAATAGATGGAAAGCTAAGTTCGAACCACTACCAGTTTCTAATTCTACCTTAATTATTTCTTTAGAAGAGCCTCCTAAGTTGGACCTCAAACTATTGTCAGCTACTCTGAAATATGTGTTTTTAGGCCCATATAAGACTTTGCCTATAATTATAGCATCTGAATTGGATAGTGATCATAAAAGTAGGCTAGTGATCGTACTTCAAGACAACAAGGAAGCTTTAGGGTGGACCTTAGAAAACATTAAGGGTATAAGTCCTACTGTTTGTATGCATCAGATTTATTTAGAGGACGACACCAAACCTTCTAGGGAGATGCAACGTCGACTGAACCCTAACATGAAAGAAGTAGTTCGAACTGAGGTGCTTAAGTTATTAGATGCAGGTATTATCTGCCCATTTCAGACAGTAAGTGTGTCAGCCCCGTTTAGGTTGTTCCCAAGAAATCATGTATCACTGTAGTCCAAAATGAAAACAATGAGTTAATCCCAACCCGAGTGACCATGGGATGGCGTGTTTGTATTGATTATAGAAAATTTAACAAGGTCACAAGGAAGGACCACTTTCCCCTTCCTTTCATCGACCAAATGCTAGAGCGATTATCTGGACATAGTCATTATTTCTTGTTAGATGGCTACTCTGGTTATAATCAGATTGTTATTGCCAAAAGACCAAGAGAAAACTACTTTTACCTGCCCCTTTGGTACCTTTGTGTATAGACGTATGCTTTTCGGGTTGTGCAATGCGCCCGCTATTTTTCAGCGCTGCATGATGAACATATTTTCTGACATGGTAGAACAATTTTTAGAGGTCTTTATGGATGATTTTTCAGTGTTTGGTTCATCTTTTGATAAGTGCTTGGATCATTTGACATTTGTGTTGACTAGATGTAAGAAAAATAATTTAGTACTTAATTGGGAAAAATGTCATTTCATGGTTCGATCAGGAATTATTTTAGGGCATATCGTATCTTCCAAGGCTATAGAGGTAGACAAAGCCAAAGTTGACCTTATTAAGAATTTACAGGTTCCCAAAACCATAAGAGATATTAGGTCATTCTTAGGGCATGCAGGTTTTTATCGTCGATTCATTAAGGATTTTAGCTTGATTTCTAGGCCTCTTTGCAATTTGCTTGCAAAAGATGTTAAGTTTGTCTTTGATGATGCTTGTTTAGAGGCTTTCGATAAGCTTAAGACTTTGCTCATTACCGCCCCCACAGTCCAGGCACCTAACTGGAACCTACCCTTTGAAATCATGTGTGATGCTTCAGATTAACCTATTGGTGTTGTGCTAGGTCAACGAGAAAACAAATTACTTCATTTGATTTACTATGCTAGTAAAACTCTGAATGATTCCCAACTGAACTACACTACCACAGAGAAGGAATTGTTAGCCATTTTTTTTTCCTTAGACAAGTTTAGATCCTATTTCTTAGGTTCTAAGGACATAGTCTTTACTGATCATGATGCTTTGAAGTATCTTCTGTCCAAGAAGGATACTAAACCTAGATTGATTAGATGGATCCTTTTTTTACAAGAGTTTTTTCTAAAAATTAGAGACAAAAAGGGTGCAGAAAATATAGTAGCAGACCACTTGTCTAGGCTTGTTTTTAATTCTCCTGATGATTCCCCTCTTGTGAGGGATAATTTTCCTGATAAACAACTTCTCCTTGTTTCCCGATTACCTTGGTATGCGAATAAAGTGAACTACCTTATTACTAGTCGAATGCCCCAACATTGGGGTAAACAAGATCGTTCTAGGTTTTTAGCCAAGGTTAAACATTTCTTTTGGGATAATCCTTATCTGTTTAACTATTGTCCAGACCATATTATTAGGAGATGCATACCTAAGAGTGACTAGTCCAGTATTATTTCCTTTTTTCATGATCATGCTTGTGGGGGTCATTTTAGTACTAAGAAAACCACTGCTAAGATATTGCAATGTGGATTCTACTAGCCTTCGTTGTTTAAAGACACCCACCGTTACTGTGTTACTTCTGAGCATTGCCAGAAGTTAGGAACCATTTCCCGTAGAAATATGATGCCTTTGAACCCTATTCCGGTTATTGGGGTCTTTGATGTGTGGGGTATTAATTTTATGGGTCCTTTTCATAATTCTTTTGGTTACTTTTACATCCTTGTCGCTGTAGACTATGTGTCTAAGTGGGTTGAGGCGGTTTCATGTACAACAAATGACCACAAGGTTGTGGTCCAGTTTTTGAATGATAACATATTTGCATGTTTCGGTACACCGCGAGCTATAATTAGTGATGGAGGTTCACACTTTTGTAATCGACCATTTAGGCTTTTGATGAAGAAATATGGTATTACCCACAAAGTAGCTACCCTATATCACCCATAGACTAGTAGTCAAGTAGAGGTTTCCAATAGGGAGATTAAACATATCTTAGAGAAAACAGTTAATCCTAATCGGAAGGACTGGTTGTTTAGGCTTACTGATGCCTTATGGTCTTACCATACTTCTAATAAGACCCCCATCGGAATGTCACCTTTTCGTCTAGTTTTTGGCAAGGCATGTCACTTGCCCGTCGAGATAGAGCATAAAGTATATTGGGCTGTAAAACAACTTAATTTTCGCTTGACAAGGAAGGAGCTCACGGGAAGCTCCATCTCATTGAGTTGGATGAGATTCATAAAGATGCATACGATAGTGTTAAGGAGTATAAGAACAAAATAAAACTTGTGCATGATAGAAATATTTTAAGAAAGTCATTTACTCCAAGTCAAAAAGTTCTTCCGTATGATACCCGTTTTTATCTATTCCCCGGGAAGTTACGCTCTCGGTGAACGGGTCCTTTTATAGTTCGCATTGTTTTTCCTCATGGTGCTATTGAGATTGAGACACTGGATGGTAGTAGTTCTTTAAAGGTTAACGGTCAGAGATTGAAACCCTTTTTAGAGCCTTTTCCTACAGGTGACGTTGAGGAGGTCCGACCCTGCTTACCTTGATTGACCATCAAGGATGCTGTTGTACATTAGTAAGTTTTTGTAGGTTTTTGTTTTTATTTTTCTGTCTTATTCTCCAAAGAAGGATTGTTACGCTTCACCCATGTACTATCTTTCTGACTTACCTCTTTCCTCTAGTTACCTATATTTTTGGTATGGCACTCTAATTTGAAATATTGAGGACAATATTAGGTTTAAGTTTGGGTGTAAGGGAGAAACTTTTAGTTGAAATATTAAAACTCCAAACTTTAGAAACTTGTGACCAATTCAGGATGACACTAATCATTCTAGGTATATGGAAACATAGCTCTTATCTATGGGAATTTGTGTGCCTATCTAAATGGTCTATTCATAGAAGGATGCATTCTGGTGTTAGAAACAACATGATAATCATTGAACAAGCATATCTCGGAGTCTATCTCGACCATATCACCTTCTATTTTTATTTTTATAATTTTTTATGTGTTTCTCTAAGTGATTTGGTGGGGCACCAGTATCGAATTGTTATCACCGCTTGGATGAAGTAGAGTATTTGAGATCAAGCCCCATTACCGGATTATTTAGACAAAAAAAAAGAAATAAAAAAGAAATAGTATTGACACTTTGATAGCAATATGTGTGTGTTCTCCCTGTCCTCGTCGCCTAAGCAAGCGTGGAACGCAGGATCCATGAGAAATATCATGTAAGATGCTGATAAGGAGCATGCACTTGGATTCAAATTGATCCAATGTTGTCAGTACATTTAATAACATAAAGATAAATGTTTTATTTTCAATAAATCGACCGTTGGGGCCCTTGTATTTACCAGCTGAGTCGATATTAGTATAAGGATTAAGACCAGTGGGAGCGTATCTCTATCCATTAGGATTCATCCTGGCAGTGACCTTCAGAAAAATATGGGAAATACCGTTCACCTTAGTCAACATGTGCACCATTCATTACTTTTATATCCATCTTCTAATCTATTCATGTGTTTGAATTTGATTATGAGCAATGTGAATGTTGATAATTTCCATTCAGTTCTGGAATGTTTGATGATTATTTGAGTAGAGTTTTGCATTCTTATATGAATTTTGGTACGCTGAGTGCAAACTCGTGTACAACAATTGGACTCATATAGGGTAATGATTCTTATATGCGAAGAATAGTATGCCAACTAAATAACTTGTTTAGTTTCTACCTTCAAACATTCACAAGTAGCTAGAGTTTGGAGTAAAGGTTTTGTGGGTATACCTCTTTGTAAACCCTCACGAGACAAAACTCGTCCACTAAGGCCACTTAAGAGTTTAAAGGCTTATTGCACACGCTAAGTGCAATCACGATGCCTGCGAAAGTGAGTTAGGATTTTTATTTTCTAGATTAGATTTGCTTGAGGACTATCAAATAATAAGTTTGGGGTATTTGATATAGCATTTTTGTGTCTGATTTGTCCCAATTCTTTATATTGATAGTGCTCGATTATTTTCTAATTCTGTTATTTTTGTTGTGTTTTTAGGTGTTTTTGTAGAATAAATAATTGCAGAAATTGGGTTCAAAAATTGTTAAAGGCACCCCAAGACACCCATACTTCTACTAAATGCACCCACTTTTGAATTCAAAAGAGTTTCTTTGGCGGGAAAAACTATTTCCTTCCTTCTGCGTGAATCTGTTTGCATGATTTTGGGTTATTTTGTACATTTAAGACAAGATCTGATTCTTACCATGTCTAGAAGATAGTACTCGAGTTGGAATGGAAAGAATCAACAAAACAGGAAGATTAATCACGTCATCATGATAAATCAGGAAATAAAATAGTTTTACGTGATTTGAAACCAAAACAGGAAAGAAATTGATATTATTTTCTCCATATCAAATCAGAGCATATCATTGATCAAAAGGGAACAAATCAGGATGATTAAAGAGTCGAGAGTGAATTGGGAAAAGAGATCAGAAAAAAAATCTCGTGATTGAAATATGATAATATTTGGAAGATTTGATTCGGTTATTAAAGAGCCTATGGGGTATAAATAGAGGGCTGGAAAGTAAGAAAGGGGGATCGAGTGTTAGCAATAGAGAGAGGGGAGACCAAGAGAAAGAAGAAAAATCACTCCAGGGAATTCTTCTCTGCTGTTGCTGAAGAACACGAAGAACAGAGGCTACGACAACGATTTCTTCAACCTCCCTGCCATGGTTTCTTCAATTGTTTTGCAACGTTTATCTTCAGTTTGCAACATTTATCTTGAGCTTCTGCTGTAACAGTTAATCTATAACACCTGTACAGCGTTACAGATTCACTGTTTCATTTTTTTTAGTATATTTTCATCTTCTAAACACTTTTTGAGCCATGTATCAAACTTTTGAAAGTGTTTTGAGCATGAAGGGATAAATCCCTTTGCTGAGGCGACGGGGGAAGCCATTGTTCCAAGAAAAGTGGTATATTTCTATTTTAATTGATTTTTGTAATTTCTTTTATGATTATTTGCTTTGATTAAAAATTGATGTAAGTATTTTTATTAAGCAGCTGTGATTTCTTTTGATAGATCATGCTTAGTCTAGGGTTGTTGATGTTCTATACTTTCGATTTACAATTGTTACTTCGAAAATCTACTTTGCAACATATTAGAATCACTTTAAACGTAAAGAATTGCATGAATATTGATTAGATTGAATCACTTTAATTGGTTAAAGGTGGAATCCTGAGTCTCAGTGCCTTTTTTTTATAATCTTGATACCAACTTTGTTTTGAGTTTATTAGTTTAATTATTAGAATTTGAGTCTAAAAATCAACTCTTCATAAGTTCTAAAACAAATTAATTCTTACCACCATCTACAATCATATCAGGTTTGGAGATACAAAATAATAGATAAAACCTGCTACAAGTAGCATAGTTTGATTACTAATTGTAGTTAAAACCTTCGTGTAATTGCATATAAAATGTGACTTTTATTAAATGGATTACTCGTAGTATGTTTGTTGCATTGATTAACCTAGATTCATAGGTATTAATGCTCTTGGAGGATTCAACTTAATAGCACGTTGCATTGAGTTGTTCTTTGGATAATACTAGTATTACATCATTACGGTGTACGATGACAAAAGGAAATTAACGGAGTATGCTCTCGATGGGATACTCTAGGATTTTTGGTATAAAGAAAGATGAAAAGATAAATATAATTTTTCATGATTAGTGATGAAGAATGACTCCTTAACCATCTTTTTTACTTTATAGTTTAAACAAAAGAATTCGAAAATAAACAACAATTCCTTGCTCCATACGGGAACGAATCCTTACTTGCTACTTACTCGTTATTGTAGAAAGTGTAGGAAATTATTTGACTGGTTTGACACCCATCAAGTTGGTACTTGGTTGACTTTATCGTTAACATGATTGGTGTGTACGAAGTTGATAAGATTCCTCGAAAAGGTGGCCCAAAAATTAATAAAACAAATCTCTTAGTACGACCTTTAAAGCATGCTCTAGTAGCCTCTACGACTATGATTTCATTTGATTTTTTTTTCGAATCGTGAAAACGGTCAGCTTTTACACCATTATGCGAGCTTTCATATTGTGATGTGTGTCGTAAGTGCAACAAATTACTCAAGATATTTCCCACTAATTAACTAGTAATATAGCGGTAGTAAGGATCGTTCTCACCAACCGTAGAATAGCAGCTAGATCAGTGTTATCCCCAAAACTCCTTTTATCATTGGATACGGAAGATCTCAACTACCAGATTCTACTCGTCAGAACCACATAGTAGTAGATCACACAAGGTGTAACCAAATCGAATGCTTTAGGCTTTGTGAATTTAGGTTGATCCCAGTAGTTAAACTCTTAGATCAAGGTCCACTTGCTGGTGTTGTCTTCACTCGTAATTGTTCCACAGAATCTCGCTACAAGGTCTCACGACTTCTACTTGTGTACGAGTCGATGGACGATTACTTATCTCATAACTCAATACTAGCATTAGAATGATCAATATAATAATTTGGTTGTGCACCCAAACAATATAGACATCAATCATAAACCCTAGGTATAGTGGAAAAAAAAACATAATGATTAAAACTCCAAATAAACTTGTATAACTAATAAAGCTTCATGCTTAGAACATTGAATTCATCCTTAATCAACAAAAGGTTTAGCTACTCATATTACAAAGAAGAATGGTTTCCCCCTTAAGGGGTAAACCTTAGGTTTAAGATGTAGAATTTTAGTATGAGATGTAGATTATATGAGATTACTTAAGAGGTGATATCTTGCTTGAGCCTTAGCCCCTTCTTTTATAGTCTTTAATGCGTGGACCTCAAGCCTCCTCTCCTTATAGGGTTTAGAATCCCATTAGAACTAAGTTTCCTTGCTCTTTAGGGTTTGGAATCCTCTTGGGACCATATTTTGATCGTTTTAGAAGTCCATAAACGTGCCAAGTACTCCTCCTACGCCTAGGAATTGTTCCCACGACCTAGCCGTAAGTAAACATGAATTTTCGGGTGATTTTCAGGGTCACTTACGGCTGGGTCGAGCTAGGCAATTCCTGGCCGTAAGTGAGCCTGAATTTTACTTTTTCCCTTCACCGTTTTGTTCATAACTCCTTCATCCAACGTTCAATTAAACTTTTATTTTTGCGTTGGCTTTGTCTCTTCATCCTCTACAAGATGATGTCTTCTAAATCTTTATATCTCTTCACTTTATTTTATGGATAGGTTTGATAGCCTAGACCCAACCGTAAGTGACTATGGAATCCTTTTTTCAACACTTCAATGTCCTCTCTTCCGCTGCTTAACTATTTTTAACACCATTTCCATTGATTTTCTGATGATTCACTTAAATAAACAAATAAAATAGAAAACAAGAGTAATACAAAGTAATATGCAAGAAATCTAACTAAAACAGGTATGGAACTGACACTATAAACATGTAAATTAAGTACTTATAAAATTCCCCTACACTTAGCTTTTGCTAGTCCTCGAGAAAACTACCATTTAAACTAACCTAAACTAAAATAAACTCAAATAAAATAACTCACTTTCATTGAGGATACAGTTACACTTAACATGAGTAATAAGCCTTTAAACCCATAGGTGTCCCTAGTGGACGAGTTATAGTCTCGAGAGGGTTTACAAGAGGTATATCCACAAAACCTATACTCCACTTCAAAGTCACAACCATCCAAAGATCTATGAGGACATAAAGTTTCTGCACACTAATAATAAGAAATTAGAAATGCCAAAGAACATTACTCTCATGCTTAACTCTTGAGTTAGGAGATAATCAACCATATGAAAGAATCTAGCCTCGATAGCGATCGAATAAACATTTTGCCTCAACTTCTGCCTCACCAATAGGGTTTTATAAAATTGCACTAAAAAGACACACTTTATGGGTTTCATGTGTGCATACAGGAGTGAAGATAAAAATCATGCACACGTTGAATGATGGAAAGAAAAAGGAAACTTCTGAATTATATTTTGTTATCCCATAGAAACGTGGGACGAAAATAACCTTTTTTTTTATGATCTCTAAAAAAGGAAATCAACCACTATGTGAGGATGAGAATGCTTACTTACCTTGTTGTCTGATTCACAATTAGCACCACTTTCACAGCGTTTAATTGAAACGTCTTCGATTTTCGGTCTTCAACTGTTGATGATGAACTCTTGAACTTTGTAGAACCTTGACAATTGTAATTTTTTTCCTGAATTCCTTGTTGCTTGAAACTTCTTTATAAATTTCTTCTTCCCCACGGCCTTATTGTATGAATACAAAAAAAAAACTAAAACAATATAAACCATCTATTATTTATTTTTATTGTTTCTTCTTGTTTTATTTTGTTTTTGTTTTTGTTTTGTTTTTGTTTTGTTTTTTTTTTCTTCTATTTTTCTCTATTTTTCTAATTTTTTTATATGCTAAATTGAAATACAAACTAACAAATGAAACTAATATAGCTGTGGAAGTTACCACTTGATTCTTCACAACTTGTATTGTCTTGTTATCATAAACTTCATAAAAATTCACAGCTTTTGCTTTACTTTGCTCTTGCACTTAGTTTTCAACATGGATATAGAATTCTTGCTTCTCTTTTTGTTGCTTGCAAACCTTAAATGTATTCAACTTTCTTTTGTGATTTTGATGTCGCTCCGCTTGTTGATGATGATGTGTTTTTATTGGTGCTTTGTCAAGAGAATGATACTGAATGCAAACAAGACTACAAGATAGAGTTAGCAATTCTGATGACACCCTCATGATTGACGGAATTAGCACTAAATATATCAAGTTTTGAAGGGGTGCGAGGTTGGGTAGCTCATCATTCTACCCGGAATTAGCGTAAGATGAACACGCTCTAAAGAACAATTTCTAGACGGCTACAAAGAATTGAAGGTCTGTGCCTCGCTTGATGTAACAATAGGTAGTTCCCACTAATGATTGATCAACTTCTTTAATATTGTATTCTTTCTGCACCTAGTTTTCCATCGGCGGTTTAAGTCCCTTTTTGTCAGTTATTCTCTCTCAACAACTAAGAAACCTGAATATAGTTCTCTAATACTTCTAAGCTCAGTTATTTCGGTAAGAACTCTATATGTAAACTTAGCTAGAAGTATACTAAAAGACTCTAAAATCTCTAATAGTTAGAGGTTTTCATGCAAATATGTACAAAAAGTTTAAAATTTTACCTACAAAAGTGAAAACAAAACTTTATATGCTAAATACTCCCCCACACTTAAATTTACATTGTCCTCAATGTAAATTGACTCCTCCAATATAAAATCAAGATGGGAAATCAAATAATAATATGAAAACTAAAAATTAAAAGCAAAAGATAGAAATACAAAACCAATGGGTTGCCTCTCATTCAACGATTAGTTTAACATCCTTAGCCTGACCTTCTGGTTATTGCCCGTAAACCAACAATCTGAAAATCTGGGGATCCACCCAGACAACGATCTACAATGCTAATAACAACTTCACAAAAATGTTAGCGGAAGATAAAAATATCAAAATTATTATTTGGTGGAAGTTTCCTCCACGCTTAGTCTTTGCTACACTTGGAAGTGCATAAAGAACATAAAATAAGGTAACTTCTTTGGGTTCCTCTCGGTGAACTTGCACAATGCTAGAATCAAACACATCCAGTGGAGGATAATTAGAAGCAAAATAATTCTTAAGAATTTTGGTAGCACATATACCCAAACCTAACTGAGGTAGCTCATTAAAAATCGGGTTAACAACCCTTTGGGGAACTATTTCAATTGGGGTAGGAGAATCAACAGATATAGAATTATTCAAAGGATTAGACAACCTTTCACGATCTCTTGTATTACGGGATCCTCATCATTCTTAAAGAAATCCAATGGATTATTTACCTCATGTATATCATGGTCCTCTGTCAAACTCTTTAAAACCCATTCTTCGTCAGTTTCTGGTTCAACCGAAATTTCATCATTATAATCCTTGGAAAACTCAATTGGGTCTTCTACGAAATTAATCAATTTAGTTTCATTCTCAACCACCGTCTCTTCATCACTCTCATCATCGGAATCAGGGCCCTCTTCAAGAAAATTTTCCTCGATGCAGATCCTAAAATCTTCGTTTGAGTACGTTACACCATTTATAACAATAGATAGGTTATATCAAATCTCCTCTTTTTGAATAAGCGAATGATCGTTATTATGATCCGGAGTTGGAATAACTTCATCATTGTTACAAGGAATTTCGAAAGTTTGATCATCTTCATAATCGTCATCAGAATTTTCGTCAACCTTATAATCTTAATTATCCCAACGACGTTAGAATTCCATCTGTATGACCCTATTAATTTCCTGAAGAGTTTCCTCTGATGCTCCATTTTCTTCCAGTTGATCGTGTTGTTTAGAGAGTTTTCTGATGTTAATATGTTTTCTACCATTACTCACAATAGAGTCTTTAGTTCACATCTCTTCCCTTTGATGGGCGAATGCTCAAAAATATGAGCAATATGAGTGGGTCTGGATACGCTATCATAAGTTTTTAGTTCCAAACTCTCTGACATCTGTATATTACTAGAAAATAACTTATTAGAAGTATATCTATCCTCCCATCCTCGCGATTGTTCGTTTACATAACCATCATAAGGTTGTTGACATGTATGAGAATAACCAAAATGTTTTATAGGATATTGATCATAACCAAAAGATTGATTTTGATTATACCCATGGTATGGTTGGTAGTTATCATAAGAATAAGATTGAAAACCATATTGATTACTACTATTATATGATTGATCTTGTGCATCATACATGTTATTTCCGAATGGAAACATGACGATTCACAAGAATAAAAGATAAAATCTAAAAAAAATATAACTAAAAGTGATACTTACAACCTGTTTTTAGAATTTACCTCCCGCTTTTGACGACAGTTGAACACCTTCAACGAGTTTTTAACACCACGAAATCCTAAAAATCTGAAAAACACTAAAGAAAAACTTGAAAATTTCTAAACTACTAAACAAGCTAAACAAATAACAAATCAATTAGCGACTGCTCCCCGGAAGCGGCGCCAAAATTTGATGCGTGTCGTAAGTTCAAAAAATTAATCAAGATATTTCCCACTAATTAACTTGTAATATAATTGTAGTAAGGATCATTCCCATAGAGAACTGTGTAATTGAGATGTTATATATATTAGAAAAACTATAATAAATACTAAAAAGAGGGGGTTTCGAAATTTAATTAATTAAAACACAATAAAAAGACAATAAGAATAAAGAGATGACTAAGGAGTCCTTTGTTGTTACCAAATGTTGACTCAAGTAGTATACTTATCTATCTTTCGTTAGAATCATTCATCACCAATCGTAGAATATCAACTAGATCAGTGTTATCCCCAAAACTCCTGTTATCACTGGATACAGAAGCTCTCGACTACCAAATTCTACTCGTTTGAATCACCAAGTAGTAGATCACTCAAGAAGTAACCCAATCGAACGTTTTAGGCTTTATAATTTAGGTTGATCCCAGTAGTTAAACTCTTAGATCAAGGTCCACTTGCTGGTGTTGTCTTCACTCGTAATTGCTCCACAGAATCTCGCTACAAGGTCTCACGACTTCTACTTGTGTACGAGTCGATGGACGATTGCTTATCTCATAACTTAATACTAGCACTAGAATGATCAATATAATAATTTGGTTGAGCACCCAAACAATATAGAAATCAATCATAAACCCTAGATATAGTGGAAAAAAAGATAATGATTAAAACTCCAAATAAACTTGTATAACTAATAAAGCTTCATGCTTAGAACATTGAATTCATCCTTAATCAACAAAAGGTTTAGTTACTCATATTACAAAGAAGAATGGTTTCCCCCTTAAGGGGTAAACCCTAGGTTTAAGATGTAGAAATGTAGTATGAGATGTAGAGTATATGATATTATTTAAGAGGTGATATCTTGTTTGAGCCTTAGCCCCTTCTTTTATAGTATTCAATGCTTGGACCTCAAGTCCCATCTCCTTATAGGTTTTAGAATCCCATTAGAACTAAGTTTCCTTGCTCTTTAGGGTTTGGAATCCTCCCGTGATCGTATTTTGATCGTTTTAGAAGTCCATAAACGTGTCAGGTACTCCGCCTACGGCTAGGAATTGTTCCCACAACCTAGCCGCAACTGATAGGTGCATTATTTGTACTGTTTATATATTCTAATTCATTAAATTCTTGTTAGTATTTATATCATTATACCTTGATTTTGTTTGTTTATGAGTTTCTTAGGAGTTTTGAAGTATATTCAACCAAAGAAGAGGAAAAGAGTTCATTCCGGCAAAAAAAATAAGAGGTTAAAGGATGGAAACACAACTTTGAAACAAGAGTTCCAGGAAGATTTACGGTTTGGAAAGTACCCCAAAACCCAACCGTAAAAGAAGTTGTTTTTGGAGGAAAATTCCAGGAGGATTTATGGTTGGGTCTGGACTCTCAAACCCAACCGTAAAATTGGTTGACAAATCATGAAGTTTTGTCACTTCCATCTTGTAGAGAATTGAAATACGAAGGCAACCCAAAAAGAATGAGGTCAATCGGACACCGAGTGAGGGAGATATGATCAAAATAGTGAAGTGCAAAAAATTATCCAGGAGGAATTACGGCTGGGTTCTGGGCTCGAACCCAACCGTAAACCTGGAGAGTTTTGGGAGCGAATTTTTGTGACAGTTTTACGGTTGGGTTTCTTGGCTCGAACCCAACCGTAAAACTGAGTGTTTTTGGGTGATATTTTTGTTCCAGAGTTACGGTTGGGTTATTGGCTCGAACACAACCGTAAAAGGGGGAGTTTTGGCACGTGTGTGGGCTTCTAAAACATGGAAAACATGGTCACGGAAGCATTAAAAACCTAGATTTCGTGGATACTATAAAAAGAGACATCCAAGACATTAAGAAGACATCTTTTACACAAGAAGAACACAAGGAGACGGCTTGGAGAGTAATTGATCATCACAATACCGAGGGTTTGCTTTACTTGCTTTCTTATTTATTTTCCATGGATTTTGAGAAATCCATAATGAAATAAACCTTTCTTATTGGTTAGGGATGTAGTCCTAAGTTGGAAAATATTTTTATTAATTGAATGGATCATTCTCATATGTTCATAATCTCTTCAATAGCGCTTATGTTCTACCGTTAATAACGCCTTGTATGATGGATTGCTTGTTTGTTTAAGTTGCAAATTATATGAGCATGTATTGACATCTATAGATAAACTAGGGTTTTCGATCCGGAATTGTCGAAGGACCCTTGTTACAAGTAGTATAACATAGTTGTTAACGACGGGATGTTGCCATGCAATTATGTGTAGAAGCGTGACCTAGGTTAAATCCGAGTGGCACTTGCGCCGGATTTCTTAGAATAACCTCAACTCAAAAAGACCATTGCTTTCATTGGGTTAAACTTGAGTGTCTCTTGCGCCAAGTTATTCGGTGAAAAGGATTCAAAGAGTGGCGCTTGCACCTTTGATGATAATAGGAGTTTTGCCGGAGTAAGCCTGCGATAAGATGCTTTAGGGTTATTGATATTGAGGATGCATGAATGTTGAGTATGATTTGATTGATAACATGTTGGAAGATGAACTCTCTAACTAATGTTCTTTATCTCTGATATTCGTTTTAACCAATTTGCTTTAGTATAATTTAGTTATAATCACAACCAAAACTCCCCCCTGTTTACATAAGTAATCGAAAGTAATTAACAATCACCTGCCTCTCTGTGGGAACGAACTTGTTCTTATTGCTATACTCTAATCTATATTAGTGAAGTAAGAACCTGAATTATTTTGGTTGGCTGACGACACGACCAAATTTTGGCGCCGCTGCCGGGGAGGCATAACGGATTGTTATTTGTTTTTGGTTTCTTTTTATTTTTGTTTTATTATATTTTTATTTCTGATTTTTGTTTTATTCTTCTATATTCTAACCTAGTTTTGAGAATCTTGTTTCAGGTACTTGTATTCCATGTACGGTGCACAAGATCAGGCTTATAATTGTAATCAATTTGGTTTTCATTCTCAACCCTATAACAATTTCCAATCATACGGGGAGTATAATCACAACCAATCCTTTGGTTATGACCAATATTCCACGTACCCTTTTGATTATTCTCATACATGCCAACCTTCTAATGGTGGGTATGTAATTGAACAATCCCAGATATGGGAGGATAGTCATACTTCTAATGATTCCTCTAGTTTTGAGAAACAGATGTGCACCATTTTAGCAGAACTTCAACATCAAATTCAGCTACACCAACAGGGCATCAATGAATCACTTCAAGAACTTCAAAAAGGTGCAGAGAATTTAATGATGCGCATTGATCGATATGAGGAACGAATGAGAGAAGAAGAAATTCTTGTGCACAATAATGGATATGTGATCAATGGTGATTCTGAAAAAGACCAATCTTTGGGATATATGATGACACTAGTATAGCTTAATCAAGCCTTGATCTTATTAATGATCAAGCACCTATTCAAAAGGTAGAGCTTGGGAATGATGCAATGAATGTTTTAAAGAAATTCCCAGCGACTATAATTGAGTCCGCAACAATATATGATCCTTAAGTAAAGAGTGTTGAAGAAGATGCAATTGAGACTAGAAACACAAAAATTATCACGGAACAAACTCATGTTATCTATAAAAGTGATGATGATTACGAAAGTATATCATTTGAACCAACTCATAGTAATGTTCCTGGGGAGTACACAATGGAAGACGCTCTTGCGTATAAACCTTTTTGGTCTGATGACGAAGAGGAGTATGAAGTATTTGGGAATGAGACCGAATTGATTAATAGTGTGGAAGACCCAATTGAACTTGCCGAAGATGATATTGATAATGTTGATGCTGAGATTCTTGTTGAGGCAGAAACTAATGCAGAACGGTGAAAGTTTGATAGAGGACCACAATATACAAGAGGTAAGTAATTCATTATAAATTTTTGAAAAAGATAAGGATCCCATAATTCAAGAGACTTTAGAAGGTTTGACTGGACCTTTGTTTATTGATCATTTTCCCTTACCTCGTTTTGGCTTGAATGTATGTGCTTCGGAAGTACTATCAAACTACTTTGCTTCTAAATATCCGTTGTTGGCAGTGCTTGATTCTCATACTATGCAGGTTAGCAAAGAGGAGCCTATAGAAGTTCCTGAATTCGATGTTCTTTATCCACTTCCAAGTGTAGAAAAGACTAAGTGTGGGGGAAACTTCTATCGAGTGATAACTTCAATGTTATTTTCTTGTACTAATGTTTGTGTGAAGTTAATATTTGCAATGCAGATTGTTCTATGGGTGGATCCCCAAATTTTCAGATTATTGGTCTATGGGCGACCAGCCAGTCGGGCTGAAGACGTTAAGCTAATCTCTAAATGGGAGGCAACCCATTGGTTTTGTATTTCTATCCTTCTCTTTTGATGTTTCTTTTCATATCATGTTAGGATTTCCCATCTTGATTTTACATTGGAAGAATCAATTTACATTGAGGACAATGTAAAGTTTAAGTGTGGGGGAGTAATTAAGCATATAAAGTTTTTAGGTAGAATTTTTAAACTTTTTTACACTTTTGCATGAAAACCTTCAACTTTTAGAGATTTTAGAGTCACTTAGTATACTTCTAGCTACGTTTACATACGGAGTTCGAACCGAAATAAGAGTGCTTAGTTGTTGAGAGGCTAGAGCTGACAAAAATGGACTTAAACTGCCGGTAGAGAATACATTATTAGAAGAGTTGATTATTCAATACCCATGAGTGAGGCACTAAACCTTCAATTGTCCGTTTAGAGTGTTTCATTTTTGCAAATTCCGGGTAGAATGATGAGCTACCTAACCTTGCACCAATTTCAGCACTACTTTTTGATCTCTTGAGTGCTATTTCTATCAAGCATGAGGGTGTCATCAGAATTGCTAAATTTATCTTGTAGTCTTGTTTGTAGTTGGAACCATTGTCTCGACAACAACAGGTCCATAGAAACATATCATCATCAACAAGCGGAACATCAAAAATTTAAAGGAAAGTTGAAGAAATTCAAGGTTTCCAAGCAACCGTTCAAGAAAGAACAAATATTTTATATAAATGTTGAAGACTTATGTGCAAGAGCGAATGAAATCAAAAGATGTGATTTAGTGAAGTTCATGATATCAAGGCAATACATGTTGTGAAGAATCAAGTGGTAAAGTCTTTATCCCACGGCCATAGTAATTTCATTATTTATTTTTCATTCATAAAAAAAAAAAAAAAAAGTTTATCATGCTTTAGTGTATATTTGTTATTGGTATTCATTCAATAAGGCCGTGGGGAAGAAAAAATCTATAAAGAAGTTTCAGACAACAAGAAATTGAGAAAAAGAGTTACAAAGTGTCAAGGTTTTACGAAGTTCAAGAGTTCATCATCTACAGTTGAAGACCGAAGACGTTTCTATTGGATGCTGTGAGAGTGGTGTTGATTGCCGATCGGATGAAAAGGTAAGTAAGCATTCCCATCCTCGCATAGTGGTTGATTTCCTTTATTAGAGGTCACTAGAAAAATAAAAACGGGTTCTTTTTCGTCCCACGTTCTATGGGATAACATCTTCATATGATTCGGAAGGTTACCTTTCCTTCCTACCATTCAACGTGTGTAGGATTTCTATCTTCATTCCTGCCTACACACATGTGAGAACCATAAAGTGCGTCTTTTGAGTGTCAAATTCATAAAATCTTGTTGGTGAGGCGGAAATATTCGGTCACTCTCGAACCTGGATCCTTTTCACATGGTGGTTTTCTCCTAACTCAAGGGTTAAGCATGAGAATAATGTTCTTTATACTTCTAACTTCTGATTGTTAGTGTGCAGAAACTTTATGCCTTCGTAGCTCTTTGGATGCATGTGCTCGTGAATGTTTTGAAGTTGGAAATTAGGTTTTGTGGGTATACCTCTGGTAAACCCTCACGAGACTATAACTCGTCCACTAGGGACACCTAGGGGTTTAAAGGCTTGTTACACATGTTAAGTGCTACCGTATCCTCAACGAAATGAAGCTGTTGTAGTTTAGGTTAGTTTAGATTTGTAGTTTGCTCGAGGACTAGCAAAAGACAAGTATGGGGGAATTTGATAGGTGCATTATTTGCATTGTTTAGATATTCTAATTCATTGAATTCTTGTTACTTTTCATATCATCATGCGTTGATTTTGTCTGTTTATGAGTTTCTTAGGAGTTTTGAAGTATATTCAACCAAAGAAGAGGAAAGGAGTTCATTCCGGAATAAAAACCCAACCGTAAAATTGGTTTAAAAATCATGAATATTTTGTCACTTCCATCTTGTAGATAATTGAAATACGAAGTCAACCCAAAAAGAATGAGGTCAATCGGACACCGGATGAGGGAGATATGATCAAAATAGTGAAGTGCAAAAAAGTATCCAAGAAGAATTACGGTTGGGTTCTGGGCTCGAACCCAACCGTAAACCTGGAGAGTTTTGGGAGTGATTTTTTGTGACAGTTTTACGGTTGGGTTTCTTGGCTCGAACCCAACCGTAAAACTGGGTGTTTTTGGGTGATATTTTTGTGCCAGAGTTACGGTTGGGTTATTGGCTCGAACCCAACCGTAAAAGGGGGAGTTTTGGTACGTGTGTGGGCTTCTAAAACATGAAAAACATGGTCACGGAAGCATTAAAAACCTAGATTTCGTGGATACTATAAAAAGAGACATCCAAGACATTAAGAAGACATCTTTTACACAAGAAGAACACAAGGAGAACGGCTTGGAGAGCAATTGATCATCACAATACCGAGGGTTTGTTTTACTTGCTTTCTTATTTATTTTCCATGGATTTTGAGAAATCCATGATGAACTAAACCTTTCTTATTGGTTAGGGATGTAGTCTAAGTTGGAAAACATTTTTATTAATTGAATGGCTCATTCTCATATGTTCATAATCTCTTCAATATCGCTTATGTTCTACCGTTAATAACGCCTTGTATGATGGATTGCTTGTTTGTTTAAGTTGCAAATTAGATGAGCATGTATTGACATCTATAGCTAAACTAGGGTTTTCGATCCGGAATTGTCGAAGGACCCTTGTTACAAGTAGTATAACATAGTTGTTAACGACGGGATGTTGCCATGCAATTATGTGTAGAAGCGTGACCTAGGTTAAATCCGAGTGGCACTTGCGCCGGATTGCTTAGAATAACCTCAACTCACAAAGAGCATTGCTTTCATTGGGTTAAACTTGAGTGGCTCTTGCGCCAAGTTATTTGGTGAAAAGGATTCAAAGAGTGGCGCTTGCGCCTTTGATGATAATAGGAGTTTTGCCGGAGTAAGCCTGCGATAGGATGCTTTAGGGTTATTGATATTAAGGATGCATGAATGTTGAGTATGATTTGATTGATAACATGTTGGAAGATGGAGGATGAACTCTCTAACTAATTTTCTTTATCTATGATATTCGTTTTAACCAATTTGCTTTAGTATAATTTAGTTAAAAATCACAACAAAAACCCCCCCTGTTTACATAAGTAATCGAAAGTAATTAACAATCACCTGTCTCTCTGTGGGAACGAACTTGTTCTTATTGCTATACTCTAATCTATATTAGTGAAGTAAGAACCTGAATTATTTTGGTTGGCTGACGACACGACCAGTAACTAAACATGAATTTTTGGGTGATTTTCAGGGTCACTTACGGCTGGGTCGAGCTAGGAAATTCCTGGCCGTAAGTTAGCCTGAATTTTACTTTTTTTCCTTCACCGTTTTGTTCATAACTCCTTCATCCAACGTCCGATTAAACTTTTTTTTTTTGCGTTGGCTTCGTCTCTTCGTCCCCTACAAGATGATGTCTTCTAAATATTCATATCTCTTCATTTGTTTTATGGCTAGGTTTGATAGCCTAGACCCAACCGTAAGTGACTATGGAATCCTTTTTTCAACACTTCAATGTCCTATCTTCCGCTGCTTAACTATTTTTAACACTATTTCCATTGATTTTGTGATGATTCACTTAAATAAAACAAATAAAATAGAAAACAATAGTAATACAAAGTAATATGCAAGAAATCTAACTAAAACAAGTATGGAATTGACACTATAAACATGTAAATTAAGCTTTTATCATATTGCTTTGAACTGTAATAATTATGGTTCAAATTTATTTTTTGTTTATATTTTTTTTATAAATGTTAATAAGTGCATAATTTACATATTTTAAGTATCATTTACTTACAATTATTTGCTATATTTTGTGTGAATTATCATCTATTATTATTACTTTGGTATTTTATTTCTTTTATTAGGTTATATCCCTAAAATAAGTGGAAATGGAGTGCTACAGATGAAGAAATGCCAAAGACCCAGTTGAACTCATTCAAATCCAGAACTTCTTCTCACTATGTCGAAGAGAACGAGAAAAAGAAGACAACAGCAAAAGAATGAGGTTATTCTGAGGCCGGACGAAGAAGTTATGGACAAAACAACCGAAGCAAGAAAAAATGATCTACAACGCAAGAATCGGCACAATTGGAACTATGCCGACCATAACACTATTTCGGGAAGAGGATTTTTATTTTTAAGTCCCTAGAGTCGGCACGGTTCATTGGGAATTGACTATGCCGATTGTAGCAAGTTTTGAGATAGAGAATTAGAGTTGTTTTGGTCATAAAATCGGCACGGTTCATGGAAATCGACCATGCCGATTGTGAAAAATATATGGGGTCTGTTTTAACGTGTTTTTGACTTCTAAATTGATATAACTTAGTCCCAATGGGACTTTAAGCCCTCGAAAGAGAGGATATTTGAGGGCCAAGCATTGAAGGCTATAAAAGAAGACATCCAAGGATCAAACAAGATATCTTTTAAGTAATATCTTATCTTCTACATCAAAAATCTAGGGTTTTCCCCTTATGGGGAAACCTTTCTTCTTCTTTTGTATATTATCCATGGGTTTTAGCAAATTCATAAGTAGGTATCTTTCTTTTATTGGTTGGGGATGTGGTTGGAAGTCATAAACATGTGAATCAATCTGGATGATTATTGTTGATGTTCAAGATCTTCTTTTTATCGTTAGTGTTTAACTTTTAAAATCACTATGTATGATTGGAGGTGTGTTTGTTGAGGATGCATACTAAGTGAACACATATCCATATCTAAAGCTAAACTAGGGTTTGGAGATACAGAATAGTCGATAGACCCGGTTATAAGTAGCATAGTGTGATTACTAATTGTATTCAAAACCTTCATGTGATTGCATGTAGAAGCTTGACCAATATTAAATATAGTACTTATAGTACTTCTATTGCATTGATTAGCCTAATGCAAAGAACCTAACGCTCTTGGAGGATTAAACTTAATGGTACACTGTGTTAGGTTGTTCGCTGAGTATTATTCACATATTTATCGTTATGGTATATGATGACACGAGGAATTTACCAGAGTATGCTCTCGTTGGGGGTGCTCTAAGGCTATTGGTATGAAAAAGAATTGAATGCTATCTCTAATCAATTGACGATCTTGCTTGGTGATGGAAGATGAAATCTCTAACCAGTATTTTCTTCCCTCTGATAATCTTTATTTACTTTGTTTTAATTTTTGTTAGTTTACTTTAGTTTAATTCACTACAATCCCCCCTTGGTTACATAAGAAGTTGAAAACAAATAACAATTACACAACTCCTCGTGGGAACGATCCTTACTACTGCTATACTACTTGTTAGTATTAGTGGAAAATGTCTAAAATAATTTGTTGGACTTACAACATGCATCAAATGTCAGAACATATTTTGTTTGACCCACGACACAAAATTTTTGGCTTCGTCGGTGAGTGAAAGACCTTTTCTTGCTCTTAGCTTTGTGTAATGACCCGACCCTCCGTGGATATTTTCCCCACTTAGACAATGCGTTTATCCAATAATGTGAGGTTTTCAACTATCACTGTTACGATTATCTGTCATTAGCTTCCTAGGAGGTCACCAATTTCTGTATTGCTACCGCCCGAGCACGCTTAGCTGCAAAGCTATTTTTAACACTGAAACCAATTGTATTGGAAATACCTCAGTGGTTGTTTAAGATATATCATTACATATATTCCATTCGTCCAACCACTGCCGGATATGGTGGTGTTGCAATCTCACCCTTAATATAAAATCATCCTGACTTCAAATATATGTGGCGTTATGATCTCACCCCCTTAAATTGGTGTCGTCCCAGGCTCCTAAATATACAAGCCTAGATATCCCACGTTCCCTTGCCCCTCATGAGACAAACACTTGGGTCATCTTGTCCAACGAACTCTTCCACCCTCGTCAGGTGACCCGTCGTTGGCTCTGATACTATTTGTAATGAGTCGACCCTTTAATAACATTGTCTCTACTTAGCCACTGCGGTTACTCAACGGTGTGTGATTTTTAACAGTTACCGCTGCAGTTATCCAGTAATAGTTTCCCTGGAGTTCACCCATCCATGAAATGCTCATGCCCGAGCATACTTAACCGAAGGGTTATTTTCAACTCTCAATTAAATTATGTTGAAAATACATCGGTATAGTTTAAGGTATATCACTATATATATTCAATTTATCCAACTGCTGCTGGATATAGGTGTTACAATCTCACCCACTTAGAGTGGAGCCTTCATTGACTCCAGAATTATGGGGTGTTAAACTTTATTCGCTTCACTCGTTGTTGATGTTTAACTCTTCTTTCTGGCATTTATCTTCCATTATTTTTTTCCCCGTTAGAGCTCTTAGATTCATTTGAATGATTAAATAGAGATTAGATGTATTCAATTAGATTAACCACTTGGTTTAGGGAAAAAGGCTTATGAGTGTTTGGTTCTAACGACCGGTTTTTATATAATTCTTCATTAAACGAAATGGTTCATTTAAGGTTTGGGAGATTTTTTTGTGGGTTGAAATAAATGTCTCCTCGGGTTTGGATCTTATGCTCAAGTTTATTCGAACTTTAGTGAATCATTTTATCGGAGGGAAATTTGCTAACTAGTCCAAAAACCCGGACCTTGTTAATGGTTAGTCCACCCGGAAAACACATTACCCATTAGTCCAAAAACATGAAAATTACTTGACTACCCACTTTCCAAACGTATGAATAAAAACACGGTATCTGTTCGTTTTTCCCCTGTATTCTTCGTTCTTCCCCTGTATTCTTCGTTCTTCTTGTCTTCCCGTTTCTTCTTATGTGATCAAAAATCCCCAGAAACCACATATAGATTATTTCAGTTTCACCACTCAAAACTGAAATCTAGGGCACGGTTTTCCAAAACCACCTAAAAATGAAATCTAGGACACGTTAGAGAAACTGAAATCCAAAACTACTTGAAACTGAAATCTAGGTCATAAAAGCCGAATCAAAAATCAAATTGAAGAAATCAAAAAGGGTGTGATGCAAAATACACTTGCGATTCAAAAAGGGTGAACAAAAAGAGATTAGATAGCAGAAATGGTGTATGAAGTAAGTTTCCCTCTTCTCTAAAGAATTAAAAAAAAACTCTCTTCCCCCTCATTTGTATATGTGGATGTGTCCCCTTTTATGAAATTGAATATCGACTGTTGAAACCCGAACAGAAGCAAAAATTGGTAAAAATTCTTTGAAATTATTTATGTTTGTACTTCTAATTTTATTATTTTGTTGATACTAATTTTTTCCTGTTTGAAACCCTAATTTATGCTTGAAGTATCAGTACAAGTCATTATGCACTATTGGATTCTTAGAATATTGTTGTGTGTATGATCCATCAGTACATATTGACATATACTATGTAAAAACCTCTTTTATGATTGAATAAGCCTCAGCATATATTGATATGTATTGTTGGATACTTAGATTACATTTCTATTGGGTACATATCAATATGTACTATCATGCAAAAGGAAAAAAATGTGTAAAAATAATATGTTGTGACATAACATATTGATATGTAATGATGGAAGAACTGTCGAAAACATTACATGTCCATCAGTACGTATCAAATATGTGTAGTTGGACAGGTTACAGTTGGATAGTACATATTAATATGTACTGGGTAGAAAGCTAGTTTATCAATATGTATTGTATAATGTGTATCTATAAGTTGTTTTTACTAAGTAAATATTAATGTGTACCCATTGTTTTGTATGATTCCAACAGTGCATATTAACATGTAGTTTATGGTTGAATATGCAGTGTGTTTTTACTAAGTACATATTGATGCGTACCCATTGTTGTATATGATTCCAACAGTGAATATTTAGAAATACTGTATAATATGTACATATATATATATATATATATATATAAGTTGTTTTATGTTAGTACATACTGTACTCATTGTTGTGTATGAATTAACTGTGCATATTGATATGTACTCATTGTTGTGATTAGATTTGAATTAGGATGTTTAAATTTAATTATTTTTTAATTGTAGAAGAAGAGGTGGATGAGAGTGAGAAATGCCTTGAAAGAGATGCAACATAAGTGAATGATGAACAACATCAATCAACAACTCAAAGAGCAAAACAATGAAGCTCCGGTTATCGCCGCAAATGAGAAACCAAATATCGATATCAACAATTAGGTTCACTTTGTCTTTATGTGTAAAACATTTCGATTTAAGAAGCTGCGTCAAGCTTTGATTAACTATTGTTGGTGGTGGTGCTGCTGTCGGTTGCAGGAAGTTTATGGAACCATGTCGTCCGACCAAAATATAGGAGTAATGCACGATGAAAATGTGAGTTTTGACAGAGATGTAGACACCATGAGAGTATGTTACATATGTTGCTGTGGGAGACAAAAACAAATCTACTTTGCTATTACAAATTGGCCAACAAGCATACATCTAAATGCATTTTGTATCTTTGTTTTCGACAGTAATTCCAAACTATTGTAGTTCCGCCTTGATTATTGGAATGAATTTTTTCATCCATTAATTTCTTTCCATTTAATTCTTGTTAAAGACCTCCTAATTTGATCTTCCATACGTTATAATTGCCTAGCTAGTTAAGTTCTAATACTCTCAAAACTACTGTGCTTGTTTTGTGATGAATATTTATATTGGTCGAAGGTAGCAGCTTTAACATACACCGTATTGATCTTCCATAGGTACCAGATGTAACATACACCGTATTGATCTTCCATAGGTACCAGATGTAACATACACCGTATTGATCTTAGCACTCCAAGGTAGATTATGGACGTTAAGCGTACGATGTTGAACGTTGTTATTATTAACCGTTACAAGATTTTTGTCCTTTCCTACTTAGTGGTTGACATTCTGATGAGTAAGTGGAGTAGACTTATCAGATGTTTGTTGCAACATTGTACGAGATCCCACTTTTTGGTTATATAGACTAGGATTCGGCCATGCGACACTCTAAGTATCATTCGAGTGCTTCCCTTAAATCTCCATTTCCGACCTGATTTTGTTTTTTTTTTTAATGTATCGCCGTTCTTCTGGACAACATATTGTGTTTCTTTAGGTTTGAAACTTGCTTTAATGATATCAAAATATTTTGCAATCAAAGGATCACTCATTTTCTATACAAACTCTTCAGGCTACTATGTTTCATAGGTGATTGATGAGAACCCTGCATTGGTGTGCAATAGTATTAACAGTACTACTAGTTGTTTATGCTGAAAATTGTTGGATACTTCTTTGTGCTAATTTTAGAAGTTGTTTCGCTTGACAAATTATCATGTTTCCTCTCTTTGATTCATATATATTCAGTAATTTCAGTGCGAGTCTTCAACATTCAACATGTACCTGTTGTTGTTATTAATATCTCACTAAAGATATTGTCGAGTAATAAAAATCCCATGGAAAAAAAAACTCGATCGGAGGAAATAATGTACAACACACCTTCACATTTCAAGATAAAATATGTCGACATCATATCTTTGAATTGTTCTCCTGATGTCGTCATCTCCCCTGATTTTATACATGGAGTTTCAAGATAATTTTTCTTTATTAACACTGTGCTAAGTTTTTGTTGCACATTAAAACTCGAAACTCTTTCTCATTTATCTGTGTAACAAGGTTTCCCTTGAAATCTAACAAACTTGTGGTTAATTTCCTTATTTTGAAGAAGTAGCGAAAACAAATTAACCATTTTTCACATAAATAAAACCAAATAAGAGTTCGTTCTAGAAAATAAATTGTTATAAAATAAAAGTCACCTTAAATAATAAGCAGTCGTAAAAGGAATTATTCCGTAAAACAAACAATCACAAAGTAAAGGTCACCTTAAGAGCAACTATAATGGTAGAATCCAAGCTATTCCAAGTTTGGAAAAAAATATCGAATGTCAAGTCTAACAGCTTCCAAGTTGGGTAATCCACACTTTTTCCAAGGTATGTTCCAAGGTTTCATGGAATATAGGTAGGAATTCAAACTAAAACCCTAATCTGAATTGTGTTGAGCGCTATTCTGAATCACGCTCAATGTGGTGGTTGATTTTGTTTGTAAATCTGATAGTTTCTTTCTTACGGTCAATTTTATGGGCCTTGAATGAACGCAATTTAGAATAGCGCTAAATCGCAATTTAGGTTGGTGTTTGAAATCCAATTTACCTTCCACCGTTAGACTAAACTTTCATTATCTATTTTAAAAACTGAGATGTTATTGAATTTGGAAGATGAAGTTCTTCTGCTACTTTCTCCGTCCCTATTATAAATACGGAGTTTAAAATTTTTATAGTCCTACTAGATAGGCGGAATCCTAATTTCAAGGTTGTTTTTTTCACATACCTTTTTTTAAAAAGCAAGATAAAAAAAGGATAAATATTTATAAAATCTAAATAAAAATTTATCCATCCACGTATAAGAGACGGAGGAAGTACAAAACTTACTCTAAACACCTATCATGGGAACAAATCGATGGCCATCTCTTAATACTAATTAATATTAGGATTAACTCCATATTCTGCATAAAACTATTAGTTTATTTGAAATGTTTTGCTAAAGAAAAGAAGATCCAATCATCCAAGATCCGACGTAATAATTTAGTAACATGGGATGGAAAAGTGGAAACACATAAATTGACACCAACCTGACAAAAAAACTCCAATGACCATCACGCGTGACCCCATCCTAAGATCAGATTTTAAAGATTTATCTGATTATCGAGACTACACCCACACGTGGCGTACGTCAGAACTGGGGTCTACAGACTCTACACCACCCTAGAAAGAAAGCAAGTAATGGGTTATAGGGCTATACACCGTTCAGTAAAAAAAACTATACGGCAAAACGGCTGTGCCTGGCCCTAGTCGATGACATTGAAGACCGTGTTTACTGATATTAAATGACTGGATAACTACTTGGGATCAAGAATTAGGTTCACCGCTCGCAAGCAGATTTTCTTAATAGCTAATTTTGAATCCTCTTTCTATTGTCAATCACTTTCGAATTAGACTACGCCTATAGATTTGATCTATCACCCCTCGTGGTATGCTACCATGTAGTCGAGCAAAGTTTTGTTTAAGCTCGAATTTTTCAACTTAATTACCACGACAGTGGTTAGTTGGTTAAAGTGAGATAAAGCCTACGACGAGGTTCCACAGCACATGCAAGAAGGTCAAGATTAGGAAAGTCTCGGGTCAGGGAGAGTCAGAGCCAGTGGTGACATTCAGATTAAATGAAACCAGAAAAACTGTTTCTGTCTAACTAATTAAATGTTTTCGATTACAACAACTGGTTTACTAATACCAGTAACAGAAACAAAAATCGCTAGAGTGAATCGCGGCGATGAACGACAAAGAAACGAAAGTGGTTAGACCTTACATAAGCACACTAATTAAGTGTGGGAGTGTCAACTGGGACCGCCATTGTCTGTTTACAAGAGGAGGGGTTTTGGTCGGGAAAGGACTCGAATACGGGTTTCCAGAATCTAGACTACATAAAAGCCCCTTAACTTCCATTTTGTTTATTCAACACTTTTGGCATTGGATGACAGGTTTCGGTTTTCGTGATTGACATGATGATTATATATCGTGTAAAAGTAAATAAAATCTAAAAATAAAAAATTACATATCCAACTCAACTTTGTTTGAATGATGGATATTAATAGCAGTTAACGGGTTATTATATTTATTTAGTAAATTTTTATTTTTTTATTGATGAAGAATTTATTATTGATGAATTTCAAACTCAAAGAAGGTAGTATTATCATCAATAATTTAATAAAAGAAAATCGAAAAAAAATAAAAAAACAATAGAATACAGACAAACCAGATTTAAGGAGATTAAAAAAAAAGACTTTGTGCTAATTTATCTATACATCAACAAAACTAATGGTCTCAAACTTCTTCTCCATCAAAGACCAAGTGAACAAGCAGTAGATTGGCTTATTACCCACTGCCACAAAATTGCTTGCCTTATTGTTAAACACACTTGCATTCCTTTCTTGCTAGATACACCAAATAATAGTTGCAGGGATCATATTCCACACAGTAGTTGTAACTGCATTGGTTTGAGAAAGATTCCATGATTAAAAAGATGTAACAACATCCAATGGCATAGAAGAAAAAAAACCCACTGCAGCTTCACTAGAAAGGCATCACAAATATCCTTAGCAAAAGAACAATGAAGAACAAATGTGGAATGGATTCAGATTCCGTACATAATACATAACTAGATGGAACATTGATGCATATCCTTCTTAACACGTCTTTAGTTGGAAACTTTCCAGGAGCAGTAGACCACAAAAAGAAACCTATCTTTGGTGGGTATTTTTGCTTCCAAATATGAACGGAAAATGGCACCTGTAACAACCTTCATCTGCAGCAGTTATATATAGACTTGACAGAATTTTTTTCTTTTAGAAGTTAAAGGCCATTGAAGTTCGTCCTCTAAATCAGAATTAAAAGAGAAAGAGGAAAGATCTGAATTGAGCCTAAACAACATTTGCAGTATCTGTTAATCTCCTCGGCACCCTCATATTCCACTCCACTTCATTAGCCACAGAGATACCCATATCAGCAACCTTTAAACCCCTGGCTATTGAGATAGCAAACAAGTTGGGATAACATTCTTTAATAGGTGAATCATAGATCCAATCATCCTCCCAAAACCTCACAGTAAACCCATTATCTATATTAAACCTCACATACTTCATGAAAAAAGGTGTTTCTCTTCATAATATCCCTCCAAGCATATTTACCATAAGACCATTTTGGCATCATAGCAATCCAACTAACTTCTCCTAAGCCATACTTCTCACTTATAGCCCTTCTCCATAGAGCATCTTCCTCTACTGCATATCTCCAACACCATTTGCAAAGTTAGGCTTGATTTGTTTTCCTCGGAATTTTTTATACCTAAGCCACCGCATTTCTTTCTCCTACAAAGAACACTCCATTTCATAAAATAATTTTTTTCTACCCATATTTTCATGTGTTGAGAAATTTTAATTACACCTCAAGAGCACGGTTGTCGATAAGACAGTATGCAAGTACGGTTCGTTCTATAAAGATTTCAGAAGTGCAATTTCTAGTTTTTAATTAACTAATGTGCTAATAACAAAAAGAATAATTTTTAATGAATAAAATTAAATAAATTAAAAGATAAAATAAATATACAAATTAATCAGAAAAAGAAGGTTTAGGGTTTTGGATTCCACTACTTTTGATGATTGTACAATTAACAATTTAATTTCTTAAATCTACTCTCAAAATACTCAAAATAATTTTGAACCTAATCTCATGTTTTGGAAAATATAACGTTTAAAATTAATTATACGACTTTCGTCATCTCACAAAAATATAATCTCCTTCGCTTATAAAAAATCAACAGCCTAAAGACTATTCAAAACAATTAAATCGAAGCATATTTAGAAGAGAAATTATTAGTCATTGAAAAGCACAAAAGAAAGTAATTTTGTCTGAGAAATTAAATATTAATAGCAAGTATCAAAAACAGCTTCATCCGCTACCCTAGGTAAGAGTTTAATTAGCTACTTATGGAGAAAAAGAATGGAAGAAGAAACCATTTTATTCAAATTTTTATTAAGAATTATAATAAAGAACTGACCATTTGCGTCGCAGAAGCAATAAAATGATTTGGTTAATAAACGACTCCTTTTGTGAGCTTTAAAACAAACACGATTTGCTTGTGTATTAAACTCTGAACTATAGCAAGAACTGTTCAGAAAACCGTTGTTACAACTATTGAATACAAAAGAATAGGCAACGTTTTTCTGCGACTGTTCAGGGACGTGATTTCTTCTTTTTCCTTCTCCTCGAGATGAAGAACCCTAAAAATGGCAGCGAACTTTTCTGGATTGATTTTTCTTGTCCCAGGCATAAGCCAACCTCCCCCCAAGTTTTTCTCGACTTCTCCTATTTATAATACACCATCATCAAGCCCTAATAACTCACAAATCTTCTCGAATCAATTCTTTTCTTTAATGATCATTCACAGGAATTATTTTCTTTCCTTTTCTTCTCACGTTGTTTTTATACAAAGCTTCGAGACTTCACGATGTTTCCTTGGGTGTTTAAAACTTTCCAAAATCTTTCCAGGATATCTTCTTTAATATCTCGCCAATCTGTATTTTTCTCTCGCTGTAACTTCCGAAAATATTGTTCTCTTCCACACAAATATTCGAGAGATTTTTAGTTTCCAAAACTCGTATTCATCCCCTTTTAAAACCTTTGAATATCTCCTACCGAGCTTTCACAGATTCGATCTTTTGAGAGAATAATTCCCTCCAAAAGTTGAATTTAAAATTGAGAAGAGGTGGGTGCTTTTAGCCAAGGAATGGGTGCCTTTATCAATTATTGTTGGTGCCTTTAACACTTTTTCGGGTGCCTTTATAACTTTTAAGTCCAATTTTTTCACAAAAGTTTATTCTTCTAAAAATACCTAAAAACATACACAATAACAGTATTAGTACAAGAATTAAGACATAACAATATAAATATGAGCTCAAATAAGACATAAAATTGTGTCTATCAAATACCCCCAAATTTATATTTTGCTAGTTCTTGAGCAAAACTAATCTAGAAAATGAAATAAAAATCCTAACTCACTTTCGCAGGAATCGCGACTACACTTAGCATGTCTAACAAGCCTTTAAACCCCTAAGTGGCCTTAGTGGACGAGTTTTGTCTCCTGAGGGTTTACAAGAGGTATACCCATAAAACTTTTACTCCAACTCCTAGCTACATATGAACGATTGAGGATAGATACTAAACAAGCTATTTAGTTGTCATACTAAATTCTTTGGCTATAAGACTCATTGCCCTGTATGAATCCAATTGTTGTGCACGAGTTTGCACTCATCGTACTAAAATTCATATAAGAATGCAAAACTCTACTCAGATAATCTTTGAACTTTCCAAAACTGGATAAAAATTGTCAACATTCACATTGCTCGAAATCAATCAATTTCAAACACATGGATAGATTAGAAGATGGAAATAGAATTGATGAAGTGTGCATATGTTGACTAAGGTGAATGGTGTTTCCCAGAATATTTGTATGAAATTCAATGCCAGGATGAATCTTAATGGATTGAGATACGCTCCCAATAGTCTGAATCCTAATACTAATATAAACTCAGCTGGTATATACAAGGGCCCCAGCGGTCGATTTATTGAATATACATTTATTTTTTTATTTTTTTTATTATTAATTCTATTTTATTTTTTTGTCGACAACATGATTAGATCTTTTGAATCTAAGCGCATGCTCTTTGTCAGCAGATTACATGATAGTTCCCATGGATCCTGCGGTCCATGATCGCTTAGGCTACGGAGACAGGGAGAACACGCACATATTGTTATCCAAGTGTCAATTTTTTATTTTTTATTATTATTTTTATTGGTCAAGTTCAATTAAAATAATGGGGCTTGATCTCAATCACACTAGTACATCCTAACTACGACAACAAGGCGATACTAGTGCCCCACCAAATCACTTAGAGAAACATAAAATTATAAAAATAAAAACAGAAAGTGATATGGTTATGATGATTCAGAGATATGCTTGTTCATTATCATGTTAATTCTAACACCTGAGTTACGCATTCGAATATGAATAAACCATTTTTATGGGCACGCCAATTCTTATAGACAAGAATTTTCTTTCCATTACTTAGATTGGTTAGTGTCATCCTGAATTGTTCACAAGTTTCTAGATTTTGAAGTTTTTGGTACAACTAAAATTTTAAATTTTTCTCCCTTACCCCCAAACTTAAATTAAAGATAGTCCTCGATGTTCTAAAGATAAATGAATGAAAGCATGAACAAAGAGAAAATAATGAACAAAGTAAAAGAGATAAGGAAATATATTACCAGCACCGTGTACCAAGAACATATGGGTTGCCTTCCATAGAGCGCTAAGTTTCAAGTCTTCAGCCAGACCAAGAAAGGATTAGTCATAACTTATGAATGATATAACAATAATCGAAATAATGGCGGATCCTTAACGTGAACGGGATTTGACTCACAAAGTTGACCACAATGAAGTATATGAGAGTGGTGGTCATTCTTATAAAAATGTGCCGATTCAAAATCCCTAAAATAATTAGGTTTAGTTTCAAATTTTAAAAATTGACACATTTGAAGTTCAGATGTTCCCACATTTGGTAGAAAAATATTTGGTGGGAAAACAAAATCAATCTTGGTATCATGGCCTGGGTAAACCACATCAACATGATGATGGGTTTCTAACACCTTAATTTCATTATGGACATAATCAGGCTCAGAAAAACATGTATGAAGATAATCACGTAAGATAGTGATAAGCACTTAATTCATACATTTTCACTACTCAATCTATATCTGTTAATGCTTATTTTTATATTATTTTATGCTTTTATAGGCGATACACCAAAACCCCGTCATTACAAATAAATATGGGCTAAAATTATAATTATTAACCGTTTCTTCTGGTGGACGAAAAAGCATAGTGTGACAGAGACAGAGCGGCTAGATGATGGAGCAGACTTCTTAGGTGGAGAGTTGGTCTAGAAATTGGTGGTCGGTGGAGTTGGCTTGGATCCAAAATTCTTGAAAAATCAGAGAATAGAAGGGAGACGTGACTAAAAGTGTACAGAAAAGTGGGAGGATGTTGGAGAAGTACGTGGAGACAAAGTGGATTTGAGGGCGCACATGGGAGTGAGGTTAGAAAAGATAGGAAGAAAGAAGTAGCTAGGGTCTAGACACGTGATGGTGAAAGGTATAAATAGAAAAAAGACAAAGATTGAGAAGGGGCATCTCTTCTAGGAGGAGAGAGCGACTAGACTTCTTTTAGGTTTTTACTTTTTAGTTTTCTTTTAGGTCTTTCTTTTGGGGAGAGAAAGGTGCGCCTAAGAATTGAAGAGGGATTGGAGAGAGTCTAGAGAGGTGGAGTAGGTGCGTCAGGTGGAGAAGTGGTGAGAGGGTGAGTGGAAAGATTAAGGAAGATAAAGAGTAGGTGTACATGGAGTTATCTTTTGAGGTTTTCTGTTGAGGTTGGTTGGGTGGCGTAAGAGGAAAGGAGGTGGATAGTGATGGATGAGAGGGAGGCCTGTACGGAAGATACCTAGGAAGCGTGAGAGTAGGTGGTAAAGGATGTTGGAGGAAGGTGTGAAAGACACAAGAGGCTGACGCAAAAGGACATGCTTTGATTGTGTACAAGAGAAAAGTGATTTCTTCTGATTTGTTCTTCTGGGTTGGAAGGGTACAAGAAAAGAAAAGACAACGCACGTTTTTGGGTTTAATTTTTTCTCTCTATTCCTGTTAATTATTTTTATGGGTTTTAAGAAATCCATCTCTATGTCTCACTTAATTTGTAGCTAGGGTTTAATGTTGAAACCACTTAAAGTTTTAGATCAATTAAATGAAGTATTTGATACAGACTATTATGATTTGAATAGATTAATTCCATGATTTTGATTTATTGATTTAGCCAGATATTATTTGTGAACCTATAATTAGTTTCCTATTATTTTCTCGCTAACGCAATTAGATGGTGTATGCATGAGACTTAGAGCTTTGATGCGCCATGCTTAGGGCATCCCAGTGAGATTTGCCACTCTAATACATATAATAGGTGATGTCGATAGAACGAACAATAGATGAATATTCAGGAGTTATGTTTCACTTCAGTAATTAAATAGAAATAGTGATGGGTACTGAAAACCCTGGTTACTGTTTCTCCGATTCGATTTATTTTATTAGTTTATTTTATTTTTCTATTATTATTCTTTTGTGAATTCTAAAAATATTATTCTTGATTAGTTGATTAGAGATATTGATTGCAGTATTTTCCCCGCTCCCTATGGGTTCGACCCGTACTTGTCGTTGTCTGCATTGTAGACACCGTGCGATTGCGGTTTATTTATATAGGGTATTCTAAATCCTATCAATTTTTGGTGCCGCTGCCGGGGAGCGGTTGTGGAATATTGTAATTAGTATTTTTGATTTTCTAATCGTAGTTTAGGTTTTTATTTTTTTTATTTTTTTGTATATATTTTTATTTTAGGATCTTTAGTTCTATTTTACGTTTTTGTGTTTTAGAATTTTAGAATTTTATTTCAGGTACATGTTCTGAGGATGATGACTCCTTCTCAAGAGACGTCATCTAAGATGACACTTCGGGAATATATGGATTGGTCACGGCAGAAGGAAGTTCTTGCTTCACCTATGGAGACGTCATCTAAGATGACACTTCGGGAATATATAAATCGGTCACGGCATAAGGAAGTTCTTGATTCACCTCGGTAAGTGAAGAATCACCTCTAATGTTATATGAGAAGTATTATAAACACAGACCGCCTAGTTTGGAACAGAGATTGAGAGTTCCGGAATGCCAAAAATTATTTGATGGTGATGATCAGTCTTGTAGTGACTCTCTGTTCCATACAGACTATGTATATGACCATGTGGATGATTGTGTAGATGATTTCCCTAATTACATAGATGAATCTATCTCACAAGATCATTCACCCGACTTAGAGGTTGTTTCTAGACCCTTAGACTTCCAAAACTTACCTAATTTAGGGTTAGAATTGTGTGCTTCTCAAGTTTTGTTGGATTACTTTGCATCCAAATACCCAGAGGATTTTCCTGTTCCTGACATGTGCATGAACCAATCAATACTTCCCCAATCCCAATATTATCCCCATATTTTGTTCTTTACGCACTTCCGAGTGTATAAAAACTTGGTTTGGGGGTAATCCTTTATTTTTGATAGTTTCAGTGTCTCTGTGTTGCCATAATTTAACTGTGAAACTATCATTTGTATATATTGTATTTTGTGTTGATCCCCAAATTTTCAGGTTGTTAGTGTATGGGGATCCTTTCTTTACATATCCAGTAGGTAGATTTTTATTTTCTTTTTAGGATTTTTTATTTTTTTTTATTTTTTTTTGATGTTCTTTGCTATTACTATCGTTTGATGTGTGTTACAGAGAATACTGTTTTTATTGCGTCAATCAGGTGAGACGTTCCAATCCCTTCTTTTTGATTTACATTTGTTTCTCGTATCTATATTTATTGCACACCATTCTAGGTTGCACAGTTTGAAACATTAAGGACAATGTTAAATTTAGGTTTGAGGGTAGAGTTTCTGAAAATTGATGCCAATAAGAAACTCCGAAATTTGAAAACTTGTGTATTATTCAGGATGACACTAACCATTCTAGGTAGATGGAAACATAGCTCTTATTTATAGGAATTGGTGTGCCGAGCTAAATGGTCTATTCATATCTGAATGCACTCAGGTGTTAGAAATAACATGATAATCATTGAACAAGCATATCTCGGAGTCACCATAATCATATCACTTTCTATTTTGTTTTTGCAATTTTATGTTTCTCTAAGTGATTTGGTGGGACCCTAGTATTGCCATAAGGACGTAGCTCAGATGCGTTAGAATTTTAATTTTGTTGAAAAAAAATATAAAAAAATTTGACACTTTGACAGCAATATGTGTATGTTTTCCCTGTCTCCGTCGCCTAAGCAAGCGTGGAATGCAGGATCCATGGGAACTATCATGTAATCTGCTGAAAAGGAGCATGCACTTAGATTCAAAAGATCTAATCATGTAGTCATAAAAAAAGAAAAAAATTTATGTATATAAATAATAATATAAAAGTAGAAGCATCCGAGCCGGACTTTATACTAATATTTTGGGAAACACCGTTCACCTTAGTCAACATATGCATCATTCATCACTTCTATATCCATTTTCTAAACTAACCATGTGTTTGAATTTGATTGATTTCGAGCAATGTGAATTATATCCATTTTTTGATGTTCAATGATTATTTGAGTAGAGTTTTGCATTCTTATATGAATTTTAGTACGCTGATTGCAAACTCGTGTACAACAATTAGATTCATACAGGGTAATGATTCTTATAGTCGAAGAAATTAATACGCAAACTAAATAGTTTGGTTAGTGTCTATCCTCAATCGTTCACAGATAGCTAAAATTTGGAGTAAAGGTTTTGTGGGTATACCTCTTGTAAACCCTCACGAGACAAAACTCGTCCGCTAAGGCCACTTAGAGGTTTAAAGGCTTATTACATATGCTCAATGTAGTCGCGATTCCTACGAAAGTGAGTTACGATTTTTATTTTATTTTTAGATTAGTTTTGCTCGAGGACTAGCAAAAAATAGGTTTGGGGGTAATTTGATAAGCACTTAATTCATACATTTTCACTACTCAATCTATATTTGTTAATGCTTATTTTTATATTATTTTTATTATTTTATGCTTTTATAGGCGATACACCAAAACCCCGGCATTACAAATAAATATGGGCTAAAATTATAATTATTAACCGTTTCTTCTGGTGGACGAAAAAGCATAGTGTGGCAGAGACAGAGCGGCTAGCTGATGGAGCTGACTTCTTAGATGGAGAGTCGGTCTAGGACTTGGTGGTCGGTGGAGTTGGCTTGGAGCCAAAATTCTTGACAAATCAGAGAATAGAAGGGAGACGTGACTAAAAGTGTACATCAAAGTGGGAGGCTGTTGGAGAAGTACGTGGAGACAAAGTGAGAGGATTTGAGGGCGCACATGGGAGTGAGGTTAGAAAAGATAGGAAGAAAGAAGTAGCTAGGGTCTAGACAAATGATGGTGAAAGGTGTAAATTGAAAAAGACAAAGATTGAGAAGGGGCATCTCTTCTAGGAGGAGAGAGCGACTAGACTTTTTTTAGGTTTTTACTTTTTAGTTTTCTTTTAGATCTTTCTTTTGGGGAGAGAAAGGTGTGCCTAAGAATTGAAGAGGGATTGGTGAGAGGCTAGGGAGATGGAGTAGGTGCGTGATAGACACATTTTAGTGTCTAATTTGCGCCTTAGTTTCTATTAAGTTAGTATTCGATTTTGCAATTATTACGTGTTTTTATGCTTTTGTAGGTACATTAGAAGAATAAAGATTTGTGGAAAAATTGGCTCAAAAAGTGATAAAGGCACCCCAAGGACAAGTGTTATTGGCACCCCAAGAATGGATAAGGGACACCCTAGAATCATGCCGAGTCAACTCAGTCAACACAGTGGGTCAACCCAGTGAGTCAACCCGGCCCGAGTCACCGATCCAGCTCATCGGCAGCAACACGGGAAGCTTCTGTGAACTCAAAAACACGTGAAATTTGGTGTGTCTTGCTTCCAAAGTGTCCCACAAGCTAGAAGAAACTCACACAAGACTAAACACATCGATTTGGAGTGATTTACGCCGGAAAAAGAGGTTCCCGGAGTGAATGTGGACGGGAAAAAGGATTCCATGTTTGATTCGGATTTGGGAAGATTCTGGAGAGTTTTGGAGAGTTCTATTAGGTTTAGAACTCTCCCTAGGGTTTGTAGACCCTATATATATGAAGAGAAGCCGAAGAAATCAAGGAGAGAAGCCTAGAGATCGATTTCTTCAATTTCCGGTCACTTCCGGTCATCGCCGGTCACTGCTGCTGCACCGGCCGGCGTGTTCTTCACCCAGCCATCACCGAAGAAGAAGACTAAGCAACATATATATCTGTTGCTGATTCAAACTGCTCTGTTGCCTTAGCTTTCAAACCTTTGTTGCTTAGAATACTTTCTGTTACAGCTGAACCCTCTCTTGCAACACTTATATAAGTATCTGTTCAGCTGTTGCACTATTCTTTAACCTTGTAATCAACTTTTTGAGCAATGAAAAGATCTTTTGAGCAAGTTTTCTTCACCATGAGCTAAGTTTATTTACCGGGATGATGGAGGAGGTTTTTCTCTCAATTTTATGTGGTAAGTCTATTTTTAATTAATTAATTATAATTCTTTACTTGTTAAAATTGCATAGTTTCGAAATAGAAAAACGGTTTTCATTCAGTAGTGGTGTTTTTGTTTGATGGGTCATGCTGGGTTGACAACCTATGATGTCCCATGCTTATGATTTACCTCTACTTGTTTGCATAAAACCTATTTTGACAATATTTGAGCTTAATTTATTTAAAAGAATTACCCGATTAATCACATAAATTGTTAGAAATAACTGATTCATGATTCCTGGTTTTCCCCATATTTTCTAAAAATCATCTCTAGTTTATTTTCCTGATTTTTATTTAATTAGATTAAGTCCAATATTTTCTAAAATCATTACCTTCACAAGTTCGAGAATCGAACCTCTTTTTACCACTATATAAAATAACATCAGTGCGCCAGGTGGAGAAGTGGTGAGAGGGTGAGTGGAAATATTAGGGAAGAGAAATAGTAGGTGTACAAGGAGTTATCTTTTGAGGTTTTCTGTTGAGGTTGGTTGGGTGGCGTAAGAGGAAAGGAGGTGGATAGTGACGGATGAGAGGGAGGCCTGTACGGAAGATACCTAGGAAGCATGAGAGTAAGTGGTAAAGGTTGTTGGAGGAAGGTGTGAAAGAGACAAGAGGCTGACGCAAAAGGACAGGCTCTGATTGTGTACAGGAGAAAAGTGATTTCTTCTGATTTATTCTTCTGGGTTGGAAGGGTACATGAAAAGAAAGGACAACGCACGTTTTTGGGTTTAATTCTTTCTCTCTATTCCTGTTAATTATTTTTATGGGTTTTAAGAAATCAATCTCTATATCTCACTAAATTTGTAGCTAGGGTTTAATGTTGAAACCACTTAAAGTTTTAGATCAATTTAATGAAGTATTTGATACAGACTATTATGATTTGAATAGATTAATTCCATGATTTTGATTTATTGATTTAATGAAAAATTAGTTGTTGCTTCACCGGTTCTGTATAATACAGTAACCTATGCGCAGAACTAATAGGATAGAAAATATGTTTGTTTACTTATTTGATATTTCATACTTGGGTTAAATCCTTAGATGGGGTATGCTTAGAAGAGCCTGATATTATTTGTGAACCTATAATTAGTTTCGTATTATTTTCTCACTAACGCAATTAGATGGTGCATGCATGAGACTTAGAGCTTTTGATGTGCCATGCTTAGGGCGTCCCAGTGACATTTGCGACTCTAATACATATAATAGGTGATGTCGATAGAACAAAAAATAGATGAATATTCAGGAGTTATGTTTCACTTCATTAATTAAATAGAAATAGTGGTGGATACTGAAATCCCTAGTTACTGTTTCTCCGATTCGATTTATTTTATTAGTTTAGTTTATTTTTCTATTATTATTCTTTTGAAAATTTTGAAAATATTATTCTTGATTAGTTTATGAGAGATATTGATTGCAGTATTGTCCCCGCTCCCTGTGGGTTCGACCCGTACTTACCGTTGTCTGCATTGTAGACACCGTGCGATTACGGTTTATTTATATAGGGTATTCTAAAATCCTATCTGATAGTAGAGGCACAAACGTCAAGTCCCAAGTGAGAGACTATTCTAAGAGTCAAAGGATTACCGCGGGGAGAATAATATTCACCCCCAAACCTAGAGTGGTCAATGTCCTTGGACAAACTAGTCAGAATTTCCTTAATTTCTAAATTATCAGATTTAGGAAAATGGTCACTTATTTTTTCTAGGTTATAATCAGGTGGGGTACCTTCACTCACATTTAAATTATTTACGAGTCTATTATCTTCGTTAGAGATTATTGTCTTTGAATCGTTGGACTCTAAAATTGTGATACCCCAAATATTTTTCTCGGGTTTAACCAAACCCATTAGTCAAACTCTATATTTAGAGTACCTAAAACTCTGATACTCAATTTCTTGAAGACTCTTATGTTTCCCCAATAACAGATGTTGGTACCTAAATAAGAAGTCTGCCCTATGTTAAACCCATGGGTGCCTAAATAGCTATGCATGGATATGGACACATGTCTACACTTTTCTTCCGTTTTCAACACCCGCTTAGCATTGTTTTTCTAACAATGCAAATTGTGTTTAATTTACAACACATATAGTATAAGAAACAGGGGGGAGAGGGATAGAGGGGAGGTATCTTTTAATCTTCTTTCTCTCTGCATTTGGTTTTCTTCTAACCTTCTTCTTCTTCCATTTTCTTTTCTTCTTCTACTCGATTACTTTTATTTCTCTGGTGATTTTTCTTCTTCCCTGAAAATTTATAGAACATATTTGAAATCACAAAATCAGTGGAGATGAAGTTACTTCAAGTTGTTGATGACGTTCATGTACGTTGAATTGTAAATGGTTAGGGGAAGTTTTGTTCTTCACTTAAGATCCTGAATTGTGGCAAGTGGTTCTCACCAAAATGATCAAAATGATTCTCATCATCTTGCAAGTTCGTGTATTAAACTAAATGCATGTTGGGTTAGGTATTTTACTTTAAATTCTTCCTTGAATTGATGTTGTGAAAAACATGAAAAATTAGGGTTCTTATGAGATTTGGGGTTTTTCCCAAATCTGTAGCTAATGTCTATTTCATGCTAAATTCGTGTATAGGTTTGTGGAGTTTTATCCAATTCATGTTGCATTGAAGAGATTTGCTCATTTCCTCTTTCTTTTCACTTGTAAACCTTAATTAGTCTTTTTTTGTTGTACTGATAGCGTTAGATCCAGAGGTTGGATTGTGATAAAAGTTTAGTATGTGATGCTTAATTATGTGATAGATGTTATATAAATATTTCATGAGGATCAGGTCCTGTTTACTACTTCAAAGATTGCTTGATCCATGACTGCATTCAGCAGGATTAAAACCCTGGACACTCAGCTGTTCATATAATTTCTCACTGTATGTTTATCAGATTAAGCAGAAATTTTAGTATGATGTTTGTATACATGTAGGTAACCAACTGTAGAAATTTCATGAAGTTATGATCATTTTAGGTACCTCAAATCATAAGAGAATCGTGGCTGAATTCTGTGTATTGATGCTGAAAGCAGTCATGTTGTAATGTGTGTAATTCTGCAATAAAACGTTGGAATGAGCTTATTTTTGTGTATGTAATGTGAAATTGAGTCTTAAAGATACCGTAGAAATTTCAGAAAAATCAGGTACCATTTACTACTAAAAATCTTGGACAAAGTGTGACTGCATTCTGAAAACAGAAATTATGTATAGCTGTAGGATGTTGATTATGTTGTAGTTAGTTCATATGTGTGCATACACATTTGAATTGATCATAATTGTGGAGCTTAGTAATTGGTTTGTAAACACGCCCATTTGATTGGACTTGTTTTAGTTGTATAGATGTAATGATTGGTGATCTTTGACATTGGAAAATTATGTGTATATTGGTGAGTTAAGATGGAGATGTAGACTTGAAAAGATTGCAGTCTAGATATGGTGTTGTACTGGTTAGCTTGATTTTGAAACAAAAGTAGAGTTGTTGGAAGGGATGGATAAAGCCGAGATAAATGGTGTTATTGATTTGAGGTGATGGCAGTTGGGGTTGGTATGAGGCAGAGATGAAGGGTGCTGCAGTATGTTAGTATGCAGGGGAATGAATGATGCAATTGTAGTTGATTGTATTGCAGAAAATGTGAGAGTAAGTCGTGGATGATGGGTTTGAAGCTGAACTGAAGTACATGGATTGATATTGATGTGGGTGTTTGTTTAGGTGAATGCAGTAGTGTAAGTCGTTTCCATTTGATATAACTTGGGCATGATAACTTCTAAAATTAACTCGTTGTAAATGTGTCCTTATGAAGTTGAGTTTTTATTTAAATACAAATGGATTGATGTTAGCTATTGATGCGAAGTGAATGAGTATTTCTAGCTTACGTGTATAATAGGTTGATGTGACTTGTTATTATGAACTTTATCACGAGTTTTAAACACAACTAAAGGGTTGACTATGTAATCTGACTCGTGGTAGCTTTGATGCACGATAGTTTAACATAGTAAATTACTTGGACTGATTTGTATTAATAAGTATATATGCTTTGGTAATTAAGTAACCGATAAAAATGTATGGATTAGATTATATCTACAACACAGTTGTAGTCCATTGTTGATATTGAGTGGCATGTACAGGTACAATTACAGGAACATGTTGATATCTTGTTCATCAACGGATAGCTGCTGAAGTGATTGTTGGTGATGCGATGTGCTAGGGATAGTTGTTTATATGAAACTCATGTTGTTCATACTATTTAAGTTACTGCTAAGTTAGAGATAGTTACTGCCTTGGGTAAGCAGTTCATACTATCTTATAGATTGTTGCTGCTACGACAAGCAGTTCATACAATCTATATAAGAGATGATTGCTATCAAAATAGGATAGTTCATATCACCTTATAAGAGATAGTTACTACCAGAGAGGGTAGTTCATACTATCTAAACCAAAGAAGACGAACTACGGTCGTGCTTGATCCCTTCGAACTACGGAGAGGGTACGTAGGCAGCCGCTCTGTGGTTCAGCACATCTGCTTAAGGTTGTTCATATCGTCGGGAAAGGGTTGGTTGATGCTTGGAAGTTCATACCATCTATTCGGAGACGATTGCAATCTTAGCAATTTATATCAATGGTAAGAGGTAGTTGCAGTTAGCCTAATGGATGTTCATACTACCTTGAGAGATGATTGTAACCTCTTCGAGGGTGTTTATATCATCTAGTAAGAAATGAAGGGTGATTTTTGGATACCAATTCATATCACCAAATGGGATTTGGAGACGATTATTGCCATTTAGAGGCAATTCATATCATCTAAGAAGAATGGTTGTTGTTTATGATGACAGTTCATACCATTGATCTGGAAATGATTACTAATTCTCTTGGGTAGTTCATATCATTTGTAAGAGATGGTCTATTGAGCTTGACCTAGTACTGTGAGTTGTCAGGCCCAACTGGGGCTCCCATCTACGGATGGCTACCCGGAAGACCGTTAGCTGTAACGGTGGCTGGTATCCGACTACCCTGACATTGGCAACTGGCCATTCCTCAGGCCCAACTGGGGGTCCCATCTACGGATGGCTACCCGGAAGACCGTTAGCTGTAACGGTGGCTGGTATCCGACTACCCTGACATTGGAAACTGGCCATTCCTCACCCATTTAAAAGCAATGCTTGCTAGTTTATAAAGCAATTTGAATTAAATCGATGAACATTTGCTTGGTAAAATCGAATTGGTTCGAAAATTTTAAAAGTACGATTTCTCGAGTGGCGTATTGGGAAGTTGGAGATGGCCTAATGGGCCGAAACCCGACCAATTGGAAGCAAAAATTTTCCGGCCCGTCACAAAAACACTAGTCTCGAGATAAACTCGTTCCTCTAAACCATCACCTTCTTCATAATCCCAAGGAAATATCTCATCGTCTATAATAGTGGTATCTCTAGTTAAATCATTTTCCTCTTGAATAGGTAAATAATCATCAATATTATTGGGATTTGAACTAGAAACAACATTATCAGCATGAGGCTCAAATGGTGTAAATATTTCCTGATCATTATGACTACGGATTTCAAACTCTTCATCAATGATATCCTCATCATCATGATAATAAGAAGATGAGTGAATCTTATCTAAACAAGTAGTATCCTTTATTCTAACCTCTCCCTCTAGATTAGGTAAATATTTATCACTATTATCAAGGGTAAAATTGAAAACACTATTTTGGCAATTAAATTCACTTAGAGCAATATTATGAGTTGACCATTCTTCTTCCATTTCTCTAAAGGTCTCATGAATTTGTTCCCACACTATATCACTCCTGCGTGAATTTTCAGTCAACTGCTTGAGTAAATCTTATAAAGAAATACTAGCATCATAAGAAGTGTTAGGTATCAACTGTTTAATTAAATCCTCCAAAGAAGGAGAACATACATTATGATCATTACAATATTGTTCTTTTACCCGTTCGTATGACTGGTGAGCGTGCGAATAGTAATTGGGATCACTATAGCATGAACCATAACCTTCAGAAGGCTGGTAGTGGTCCCAAGTACTATCTACACTATAATCATAGTACGGGTAATGTCCATTTTGAGATTCAGGTCGATAATCATTGTATTGGTCCTCATAATACCAGTTCAATATTTTTATTTATTTATTTATGTACGTGCAAATGCAGGTTCAACTAAATCAGGTAATCTCATGTTACCTTAGCAAAATATACCTACAATGAAAGACTGGCCAAAGGTACAAGGCTAAGGTTTATGGAAATTTCGACTGATAAGGCCCAAAGGGTTCAGTGTACTATTCCACGTGTTTTCCTAATAATCGGTAGCGGATGATGCAAATGTTGTGTGTGCATGTTTTTTTTTTATACAAAATAAAATAAAATCTAAAAGATATATACAAATTGTTTCTAAAAAAATTAATTAAAGATATATAAAATAATAAAATAAAGAAAATTAGGCTTTATTACTTACCTTTATTGGTAGGAAATTTCCACAATAATGGTAAAAGATCAGCTGCGCATCAAAGACAAGAAAATACCTAAGTGAAATTTAAAGGAACGAATAAAGTAAAATAAAATCCTGAACTAATTAACACAAAATTAAAGAAAAAATAAAAATCACAACTTCTAAATTCCCCGGCAGCAACGCCAAAAAATTGTTGGAAATTTATAATTACACCCCAAGAGAACGGTTGTCGATGAGACAATATGCAAGTACGGTTCGTTCCACAGGGATTTCAGAAGTGCAATTTCTAGTTTTTAATTAACTACTGTGCTAATAACAAAAAGAATAATTTTTAATGATAAAATTAAATAAATAAAAAGATAAAATAAATATACAAATTAACCAGAAAAAGAAGGTTTAGGGTTTTGGACTCCACTACTTTTGATGTTTGTACAATTAAAAATTTAATTTCTTAAATCTACTCTCAAATTACTCAAAACAATTTTGAACCTAATCTCATGTTTTGGAAAATATAACGTTTAAAATTAATTATACGACTTTAGTCATCTCAAAAAAATATAATCTCCTTCGTTTATAAAAAATCAACATCCTAAAGACTATCCAGAACAATTAAATCAAAGCATATTTAGAAGAGAAATTATTAGTCACTGAAAAGCACAAAAAGAGTAATTTTATATGAGAAATTAAATATTAATAGCAAGCATTAAAAATAGCTTCATCCGCTACCCTAGGTAAGAGTTTAGCTGCTCATGGAGAAAATAAATGGAAGAATAAACCATTTTATTCAAATTTTTATTAAGAATTACAATAAAGAACTTGCATCACAGAAGCAATAGAATGATTTGGCTAATAAATGACTCATTCTCTGAGCTTTAAAACAAGCACGGTTTCCTTGGGTATTAAACTTTAAACTGTCGCAAGAACTGTTCAGAAAACTGTTGCTACAACTATTGAATACAAAAGAATAAGCAACGTTTTTCTGTGACTGTTCAGGGACGTGATTTCTTGTTCTTCCTCCTCCTCGAGCTGAAGAACCCTAAAAATGGCAGCGAACTTTTATGGATTGATTTTTCTTGTCCCAGGCAGAAGCCAGCCTACCCCCAAGTTTTTCTCGGCTCCTCCTATTTATAATACACCATCATCAAGCCCTAGTAACTCCCAAATCTTCTCGAATCAAATCTTTTCTTTAATAATCATTCACGGGAATTATTTTCTTGGTGATTTTTTATTTTCTTTTCCCTTTCTTCTCACGTTATTTCTATATTAAGCTTCGAGACTTCACGGTGTTTCCTTGGGTGTTTAAAACTTTCCAAAATCTTTTCAGGATATCTTCTTTAATATCTCGCCAATCTGTTTCTTTCTCTCGCTGCAACTTCCGAGAATATTGTTCTCTGCCCCACAAAGATTCGAGATATTTTTATTTTCCAGAACTCATATGCATCCCCTTTTAAGGAAAGAAGATATTCTTGCCTTAAAACCCTTGAATATATCCTAGCAAGCTTTCACAGATTCGATCTTTTGAGAGAGAACCATTCCCGCCAAAAGTTGAATTTAAATTTGAGAAGAGGTAGGTGCTCATAGCCAAGGCATAAGTGCCTTTATCAATTATCGTTGGTGCCTTTAACACTTTTTCGGGTGCCTTTATAACTTTTTAAGCCTAATTATTCCATAAAAGTTTATTCTTCCAATAATACCTTAAAACATACAAAATAATATTATTAGTACAAGAATTGAGACATGACAATATAAAATGAGCTCAAATAAGACATAAAATTGTGTCTATCATCATGCCAAAGAAAATATCTCATGATCGTATCCAAAATTTAAAAAACAGAAGCTGACATCTCAAATAAGGGCGTGTAATAGACATGGAGACTAGCTAAGATACTATTAATGAGAGTAATCTTACCAGCCCTTTGAGAAGTGTTTTTTTCCAACCAGAAAGCTTACAGTTAAAATTTTCTATGACTTTGTCCCATTTAGCAATACCACCACACCTGTCACCCAATGGTAAACCTATATACATGGTTGGAAGAATACTAGTGTAACAACCTAAAATAGTAGAAATTAAGACAAATCGCTATCAAAACCCACACTAAAAATCTAACTTCTAGCAAAGTTAACTTTGAGACCAGTAAGTAATTCAAAAGAAATAAGGAACATCCTAAAAAATTTCACTTGTTCAATATCAGCATCGACAAAGATGAGGGTGTTGTATGCAAATTGACGATGACTAATAAGCATACCTGTATTGTTGACTTGAAAACCATAAAATAAACCTTGTTGATGAGCTTGCTTTATCATGAATGTGAGAGATTCACCAACTAAAAGGAACAAGAAAAGAGAGATAAGATCTCTTGTCATATTAATTTGAAACTAGTAAAAAACTAGTAACACTGCCATTCATCCAGACAGAGACCTTGACATACTCCACACAACATCTAACCCAACTTCTCCATTTATCACTAAGCCCCATCATCCTTAAAATCTTATCTTTAAAATCCCAATTAACATGATCAAAAGCTTTCCCAAAATCAACCTTGCTGAGTAAACCAGGCTTCCCACTTCTTAACCTTAAATCAATAAGTTCATTAGCAATCCAAAACACCATCTAAAATTATATTTTCTTGATAAAGGTCGGTTGTTGTTGAGAAATTATAGAAGGCAATGTACTTTTGAACCTTCCTGCCAAAGCTTTAAATAAAATCTTGTAAGCTCCATGAATAAGACCAATTGGCCTTAAGTCTTTTGATTTCTTCAATAGTCTCTTTCTTTGGTATCAATACAATGAAAGTGTTTTTCAGTTCCCAATCTAGACAACTCTTATCTTGTAGTTCTTTCATAACATTGAGGAAATCATATTTGATAATGTCCCAATACAAAAGATAAAAGTTGGTAGGAAAGCTATTAGGGCCTGGTGCCTTGTTTTTCCCCAATAGCTTGATTGCTTCCAAACACTCCTCCTTGTCCATTTCTCTCTCAAACCAAATTTTTACCTCCTCAGAAAGAGAATAATGCATAAAATGAATGTTAACTATCCTCTACTGTTGAGATTGAAAAATAGATTTAAAGAAAGAAACAATCGCATATTTAATCTCATCCCCGTTTGTAGTTAAACTTCTTCGCATCTTAATTTCTTGGGTTAATTGACGTTTGGTACTCAGGTTTTGTCCAGGTTTAGTCTTTGGTCTAACATTTGTCCAATGTTAGTGCTTGGTACCTAGACTGGACGTTGCCCGTATTGACTTGGTTAGATATAAATTTTTGTTAAAAAATTATAAAATAATAATTAAGTAAAAAAAATAAAATTATTACACAAAATTACTATAATGACCTTAACCTAGGGGAAAGTCAGTTAGCTGAGTCGGTGTGACTTAATCATGGATGAGTTGGTTGAATTACCGAGTTAGGGTAACCGAGTCATTGAGTCGACTCACTTGAGAATTAATCAGACATAATTTCCTTTGTTTCAGGTTGTTTTCCCGGCAGATTCCCAGCTAAATTCCAGTTCTTCCCTGTAATCCTAACATACATCTATCAATCATAATTCTTTCACTTCCAGAACTTCTAATTCTTACCAATCTGCACAACCTTTCCAAACCCATTTTAACGGTATTTCTTCCCTGTAATAAATTCACTTCGATTCTCTCAGACCACCAACAACAAGACCTATTTCTTGAGAAACTAAAAACACCACCAGTTCTCATCAATTCTTCTGGGTTTATCTCAATATCTACAGATTCATAACCCCTGCATCATCAAAATCATTTCGATTTCAAGCCATCTCTACTGTGATCTTCTTTAACCCATCTCCTCAGTAAAACTCAACTCAGACTCATCTTCTTTCTGTTGGCTTTAAAACCCATCAATCACCCACACATTCAAGCCAAATCCCATCCAATTTCAAATCTTCTAAAATTTCTTCCATCAACAGCAAAGCTCTTCAACTATTCAAACCCTAGACTTCAAACTCGAAACCAAGACTAAATCATATTTGTATCCAACACTCGTACATCTATTGTTTGATTCTCGGCTTCTAATTCATCCCTCGATTCAATAACACCATCATTTCTCTCATCTCTCTGTTACATCGTCTAGAACCCATTTCAAAAATCAGAAAACCCAATCTCAATTCGAATTCTCTCATTTCAAATCAATCATCAGCACTGCCTCAATCTCAACAAAGAACTCAGATTCACCTCGGGCACCTTCCTCTTCCACTGCAACCACCAGCAGACCTGCTCCACTGTTTTTCTACCAAACTATGATTCACCACCATTAAACACAAATAATGAAAGAAAAATAAAAATCAAAAGAATGAGAAGCAGGAAAATAGAGAATGGAGAATGAAGGCGTTGTTTTCTTCGTTCTCCGATTCTCTCTTTTTTTCTCTTCTCCCATCTCACTGAGAATGGAGGAGGATGAAGGCGTTGTTTTTTTTCTCTTCTCTCGTCTCGATCGCTAGGATTAGGGTAATGGATTGTTTGATCTAGACCGTAGGCTTAATAGTGTCGTTAAAGTCGTTGGTTTCTAGTCCCACTTGAAGGGTACAATTGTAAACTCAGTATTTGTATTTTATAAAATTAATAAAAATCTAGTCATAAACAGTCAACGTGAATCAACGTCCAGTCCAGGTACCAAGCACTAACATTGGACAAATGTTAGACCAAAGACTAAAGTTGGTCAAAAAATGAGTACCAAACATCAATTAACCCTAATTTCTTATATATAACTTCGTCTTTTGTTATTATTAGCCAGCCTATGAAAGTATTTGGTGTTGTTTTCAGTATTTCTAATATCATTCACTTTAGCCCTGCTTTCAGGGTCGGCTCTAATTTAATGCTCCAAAGTCAAATGCGCCCTATACATGCATATTTCTATATAATAAAAATAATCCACGGGAAAATGATATACTATTAACCGATTGATTAAGAGTTAATCATAATGATCCATGCAAAAATTTGATGCAATAAAAATATTCTTATAACATGTAAAAAAATCAATAAATTGAAACAACTTTGAATAAAAGGAATAAATGATAAATGGTAAGCAAATTACATAATTTAGTTAATTATGCCCTAAATTTGTTAACAAAATATTTTAAACTTGTGTAAATTTGGGTGACTATTAAAATTGTGAGAATCTTAAATCCATGAAATTGGAATATAGTTAAGCTTTTTGCTAAATATAAGGAAAAAAAATATAAATTTGTGGTTTTAATTTATAAATCTTGTAATATATATGTTCAACATATTTAGAAAGGAAAATATAAGAAAAAAAATCCTAGATTAACTCAAATTATATACCTTAATTATCTTTTATGACGCCCCATGGGGATTGCTGCCCAAAGTTGATCTTCGTCAACTTTTCCAAAGGCTGGCCCTGCCTGCTTTTCTACTTCTCAACTCTAATCACTGTTGTAGTATTCTTTCCTAGCATAAATTCTGTTATTCCATTGAGATTCACTTAGACCATTGTGAATGTGATCCTCAACATTCAATTGAGTAAGAATTTCCTCCTACTCATCCATCCTTCTATCAATTTCTCTATACTCCTCATTGCTCCATGCCCTCAACCTTGGCTTCAGATGTTGAAATTTTTTACAAAAAATAAAACCTATAAACTGAAAGGGGTTCTACAAATATTGAATTAAAAAAATAAAATTAAGGTGATAAAACCAATAATACTCACAGCGGAATGGATAAGGAACATGCTTCACTCCTTCACAAATCAGAGCAATTGGAGAGTGATCAGAGACAGGATAAGCAAGTGTTTGTTGAACAAATTGAGGATAAACACACTCCCAAACAACAGAGACCAGGATTCCGCCAATTGGACTTCTAATGCTATTAACTTGATTGTTAGTCCAAGTATAGGTAGCTCCAATAAGAGGGAGATCAATAAGATGATATGGAAAGATGGATATGTTAAACTTCCTCATACCAACAGTTGACTCACCCCCAGAGGATCTCTCGTATAAGTATATAATTTCATTAAAATCACCACCAATCACCCAGGAAACTTTCCAAAAACTTCTAATTGCTTCAATTTCTTTAAAAAACAACAACTTAACTTCTTGAGAATTGGATCCGCAAGGTGCATAAAATCCAGTAAACATCTATTCAAAAGAGTTAGAGATTGTATTACAAATAAATACTGATTGAGTATGGTCTTATCAAATGATCAAGAACTTCTACTTCTGAAAAGTCCCAAAGACAAGGAATTCCACCAGAACTACCTTGAGAAGGAGAATCAATCTATTTTATAAATTTGTTACCCCAATATTGCCGCACCAACAAATCGCTACTTTGCTGAACTTTTTTTTCCCGTAACAACAAAATGCTCAACTTCCAATCATGAACCTTTTTTCTTGATTATATATCTCCTATTAAGATCGTCTAAACCACAAATATTCCAACACATTATTTTGAAGTCCACAAATAAAATATATCACCACTGCGACCCATCAACAAACATCTTCTGAGGTTAAATTTTCTTTGCGAATTCTTTCTCCAAAGATGTGATTTGAAAGAATCCATCATAACATCGTAATTAAAATCAGTAGGACCTTTAAAATTCAAACCCAACTTAGGACCCAATGCAGAATTTTAAAAGAGAGTGTCAAATTGTTGCCTCAAATCCTTATTAAGTCTATTTTTTAAAAGTACTCCAGTTTTCATTTGTATGATATAAGAATTCCAGGTTTTTTATCTTCTTTTGTCTTGTCGATGCTGGATGAGAGGAATAGATTCACTGTTTTTTTCATCAATTCCTGAGATGTACAATTTATGAAAATATGGAGACGGTACCGCATTCTTCATAAACTCATTAACAGTTTCCTCCATTCTAATGGGTTTACTGAGAGATCTGAGCTATTAGAAACCGGATCAAAAGACTTATCTGGGTTCGGGTTTGAAAAAGAGGCAACCAAATCCGATACCCTCTGCCCTATACCATTACCGATAGCAGATAAATTCAAATTCAAATTTGAATTCATACTACACCAAATATGAGTTTTAGCAACAAAATTTCGCAACAGTTTTAGCCTTGTTGCGAATTTGCAACTAATTTTTTTTGTTGCAAAACAGTCGCAACGACCCATTACAGTTGCAAAATTTGCAACTATTTCATATTGTTCAATCCGCAACAGTTTGCTAGACCACATGTGCCACTCGTGAGTGTGGGTGGTCACACTTTTCAGTTGTTTTCCGCCCAAATTATTAAATCCGTATAGAACTAGATGTTACTTCTACCCTAAATATATACATGCAACAAACTTGTGAGAGGCTAGTAAGCCCTAATTTATCATACCTTCTTTATCCGCACGTACCACACCCATATTTTTTCATCTCTCCCTCTCCCGCCATCTTCTGTAATCTCTTTTACAAAACAAAGGGAACCCTAGCCTAGTCATTTTCCCCTGAAAAAATCCTTCAAAAAATTGGTCTCAAGCTTTCCATCATTTTCTTAGATCTAGTGGTATGATTAAGTGGTTCGATTTCAAGCTTCGTATATTTCTGAACAAATCGATTAAGTGGTTCGATTCTAATACTGGTGATGGTGAAGTGGAGTCAATACCTTCAAAAAAAAAAATCGACTTCAATAGTAGTCTGTGCTGTCAATAATAAAATAATATTCGTGATTAATTGGGTAATTATTTGTGACTCAATCTTCTTTATCATCTTTAATCTCATAAATTTAATTTTTAATATTAAGGTTAGGGTAAAATTTCAAGCTTAGATTTTAATGATGGTGGATTTCAGGTACAACTACAGACACCCTTGATACAAAATTCCTAACTTATCCTTAACTTTCTGTGTTGCATTAATAAAACAACCGATCTTCTTTGTATTTTCTATAGGCATCTCCCCGTATTCGGTTCAACAAAGAAGGGACATTGTTGGTTGTTTCTTCTAATGATAACGGTATTAAAGTATTAGCAAAATATGATGGACTCCGCCTACTACATACTGTTGAAAGTCCAAGAACATCTGAAGCTGCTGCAAAGGTAACCTGGTCATCATAACTTCTTAAAGCATCCACAGTAGGACGACCAAATCATGGACCAAACCCAAATTTGGTCTTTGTTCCGCCCAAAATCAATCACAGTGGGGCGACCAAATTTGGGTTTTGGTCCACTTTTTTTACTATTCCGGAACAATTTTGATCCAAGGACTGGACCAAACTAGAATATAGTGGAGCGTGAAGTTAGTCGTGCATCTCGTGCCAGGCGTGACGCTACCTCTCCATCTCGTGCAAGGCGTAATGCTAGACAACCGTCTCATTGATCCAGGTGTTAACCAGAATGCCGCCTGATGAAGCATTCACCCAAGAGCACGTCCAGCGGGCGTTCACCCAACAATACGCTTGGTATTCAGGCGTTAACCAAATGGACGCTTGTCTTGGGCGTGTGGATAAGGTAACGCTTGTTGTGGGCGTATGGCTAAGATAACGCCTATTTGTAAGTGTTATTTAAAACTTATGCCTGTGTATGGGGCGCTGGTGTATACGAGCGCCTCTTCTATTGAAATAACCATTGAGAGTTGTTGAGATTTCTTACCGTTACAACGGCTATCTTTTGGTATACCTAAATAAATGAATTGGTTGATTGAGTATTTCATATACTACCAACCCATTTCATTTGTATACGAGAAAAATTTCACTAGTTTCATATATTTGTCTTTCAAATCAGTTAGAATTATGACATCAAAACCACGAGGTCCAAATTTTTGTACATTTGAAGATATAACGATATGCAGAATTCATTTATCAATATCTCAAGATTGTAGTGTTGGTTCTGATCAATCAGAAGAAAAATTATGGTCTCGCATCTTACGTGGGATGAAAGAAGTCATACCTACAATGCCGGAGCGCACTTGGACCTCCAATCAGAAACGATTTCAGGGAATAAGTAAAGATGTGGCACTTTACTCTGCAAAAGAGGCGGAAGTGGAACGTGAACACCATACTGGATGGAGCCCCAAAAAAAAGGTAAGTACCCGTTTAATTTTTGTCTCGTACATTATTGTTTTGAATTGAATATCGTACACTAAACTTTTTTTAAAGTAATAACAGATTGAAGAAGTAAGCAATCTAATGGAGGCAAAAGAGAGGAGAAGGGAACATAAAAGCCTCCGCCCCATCAGGCGTTCACCCAGACAATTGCCTGATGAGACGCGCATTAGGCTAGAAGAGCATTTGATTAGACGCACGTAAGGCTAGAAGAGCGCCTGTCTTCATGATAACATGTACCACCTGCACGAGTAGAATAGTGTTTTGCTAGGTTAACGCCCCATCAGGCGTTCGTCTCCACACACGCCTGTCACTGGGGCGTGCCTCTAAGCGTGCGTCTATCATCATACGTTCTTCTGGGTTGCGTCTCCCACCGATCGTTCATCCAGCGTCATCCCCAACCAAGCGTTTTCACTGGCATGCACCCGTAAAACACAATTCCAGCAGAAAGATACTTGTATATGCGCCCAACGCCAGGCGTTACCTTAGACTTACGCCTGATCAAAATTTACTCTCTACCCTTTGCAGTTCAAGCGAAGTAAACCCAAGTTTTTTTGGTCTTTAGTCTTTGGATTTGGTCGTCCCACTGTGGATGCTCTTAGTAGACCATAAATTGAACATGTTATGTGAAAAACATTTTTTTTTGCAGGGACCAATGATTAATGTATTGGGAGTTGTGGGTGCAGTTGCTGGACCTAGTGCTGGACTTTCAGTGAAGAGGTTTATTCTTATATATGAATAGATTGTGTTGGCAGTTTCATTCAGCTATTTGAATTCTCACAGTGAAGAAGTTATGATGAGCATAAGTCGTACTGGGAATAAGAAACAAGAAGCAACATTCAAGTCTAATGGCAACATTACACCAAATCAAATGAGGTATATAATAGAAAACATTTGAGTTTGTTAGATTTTGGTTGTTTTTTTTTTGCACTATTTGGTTTCGAATCCAGTGGATTACTTTGATGACTGTGATTAAACACTTTTTACTTGGTTTTGGCAGGAGTTCTGCTTGTAAAATTGTCTGAACTCTGGTTCGGTTTATGCAAACTCTAAGAGGTAATAAAATTCATTATGATATTCATACAAAAGTTTTATTCGGTGTTCTTGTAAGTTGCATGTCTGTAATGTTATTTTGTTATGTGTTTCAGCATAGGATTTTGATGAAGCTTCTTTATTATGAGGATGTCATTGTAAGTTTATTTGTCCTTGTTTACATTTGTTATTGATTTTGTCTTGTTTGTATTTTACCTGGTTTTATATACATATTGCTTCTTGTCCGTGTTTGCACCATTCTGAAAATAACAGTGTATCAGTGATTAGTGTCTGACTGAAGTAAAACTACACAACTCATAGCCCAATATCTGCAAACAATTACGGAAGAGTAAAGATGGGATAGATCATCTGTATTTCTGCTGTCAACTAAATTTTACAAATGTCTTCTGAAATTGAATTCCCCTTGATTATCTTCCTCGACTCTTTTGTGTATTGTGTTCTAATGTTAATTATGTCCCCTGGGTTATTGGATGCATGAAAAAAAGTTTATTTGTATTATTAATACACCCATTTATTATATTAATAGTTTATAGATGTTTTAATTCTTGGATGAAAATATTGTTCTAACATTCGAGTTATATTTTGGAAAACCTGCAGCCTATAAACTATAGTGAGGTACACTTGTAGCTTAACTTATTTGTCATGTAAACCAAGTTGATGACAAACTTCTGCGAGGGAACGTTGAAGTTTACTTGTACATGAAGGTGAATTGGTCTTTCTATGTGAATCTAAGGTACCTGGTAGTTAATCCATCAAGTTAGATCAAACATAGTTTCAAACCCAAGACTTCCCCCTTATGCCTTCTACTATGATGTCTAATCTTATTTTATTTTAAATGCAGGCTCTGTATCATGTCCCTCCGCTGAATTATGTTTCGGAATGTAAACTCCAAAGTAAGTTGGAAGGAGAGGTAAATCAGGCAACTATACGGAAACTGCTCGATAAGATGGCTTGTGATGGATATTTGCAAGCCAAGAAAAAACCAAGACTAGGTAACATAATCAACTTCTTGAACCAAGATTACTCATTTTTCTCAATTAAGCGTGTAACTGTGGTGGAGTCTTTTTGTATAGGCTCATGGTATAGATTCAACTTTTGTTTCTAAAATATCACTTGCAGTTTGAATCCCAATGGTTTCAATTTTTGTTGTTTAATTAGGTTCAAAGGTATTGTAGCTAATGGCAACAAATTACTACCTTCCGGACAAACAAGGAGGTAATACTATTGCTTTAACATCTCGAATTTTTCCTTGTGTCAACTTTATTGTAACTTGAGTATTCATGCCTTGTAGAATAATTAAGTGGGGAACCACTGATATCTTGTTAATAGGGAACCACTGATGCCTTTCATAATGCCTGGTAGTGAGCACTCATTTCTCCCTACTCTCCTTAGTTATTTCTCCTTCGTATATAGGTAGAAGGTTTAAGTTATTATTGCATCGTGTTGTTTCCGATTGTAGGTATTTATCTCATTTTATTGTTTGTATTTCCAAATATGTTGTCTGGTTTTGGATTGGATATATGAAGTTGTAACTGAAATCATTTTCTGCTGTTTTGACTATTTTGTTTTTTGTTCGCGAGAATTTAGACTTAATATGAAATGGTGGTGTGTAGGTTTTCATCAAAGCACAAAAACCCATGGTTTACTTCAAGTGGTTTTAAGTCAAGTTCAGGAGAAGGAGAGGTATAAACTCATTTGATTCTTGATGTAATTTATTATATATGTTTGGTTAGATGTAATCTGATTGTATTGTTAGTTTCACCAACAAAGACATTATTGCCCGGATCATATTTGCTACCATTATAGATGATTTAGTAATATGTGCATCTTATGCCCATGAGTTGCCCCGATATAGTTTTGAAGTTGGTATCACCAATTAGGCTGCAGTTAATGATAGCTTAGCTAATGTTTTGTGCGTTTGTAATTTGAACCATGTGCGGATGAAACAAAACATGATGCTGCACCATAGATGTTACTAAGTAAGTATTTTTTATTTACGTCACATGAGCAAGTCTTTTTATCAAATCTTATGCAACTATTTGGACTGTAGATTTTAGGTGTTTCAGTTCGACTTTTGTCTATATGTCGACTGATACGTGTGGCTTTCCACCTATTTCATCTAATACTAGGCTAACTCTTAATTGGAGTATTTGCAGGTCATATTCGGACGTGTTGTTTCATTTAAATTGTATCTAATATTGCTACTACACTTAACATTACAACTGCAGCATTTGTATGTTCTCGGAACTTGGGAAATGTTTATATACTTATCATTTTTTTGATACTACACAAAATTTTAATGTCCTTAGAACTTAAGAAATTTTTCTTGTTATACTTGTCATTCTGTTGATACTATACACACATAATGACACGTGAGAGATATATTTTTGTATGTTCTCCAAGATTTCCTACAAAATTTCAGTGAATCTTGGTAATTTGTTGGATTAGTTTGATTTCCAAATGAACAGGGGAGACTTGATTTTGTTACATGGGAAGTGGTTTTGACCTGGTCAAAACCACTTTGACCAGGTCAAAACCATAATTTTTTTGATGTTGCAAAAATTTCGCAACTGCTATATACTGTTGTGAAATTTTTACTTCGTAAAACTTTTAAGTTGTTGCAAATTTTACACGTAGCAACAGTTTCAAACTGTTGCGACCCGTCGTTGCAACCTCAAATTCGCAACAATAATATAATTGTTGCGAAAATCTGCAATACCGTATTTTGCAACAGTCGGCTACTGTTGTAAGCCATTGTAACAGAAATCTACCGTTACAAAACACTAAAAATGGTGAAGTGTCAAGTTTACCTCCTTAAAGATAATATATATTTTTTCAGCTCGAGCATATTTTCGGTGATAAGTTAGATTTCGATTATTATGTAAATTTATTTGACCAGATTCTATTGATTCCGAGATTCTTGGCCAATCCAACACAAAATTTGGAGACTTAGGACTACTAATTTCGAGCCAAAAATATTGAATAAATCATCTCCCCAAATGTTGAAGAGACTCCTTTGATCTCCATCCAAGTTCCATCCATAATGCCCTATGTAAGTGGAATTGAATTTGCAGCACCCCACCGGATAAAATTTATAGTTATGCTTTCTAAATTCCAAAATCCTCTACTAAGCATTGTAATTTTATCCTCCAAAGATGCGGAAAAAAAAAAACTTTGTTAGCCTAGAAAGGGAAAGATACCAAAATCTTCCAAGATTTCAAACCTTTTAGCTATAGCTTGACTAATATGGTTCCAAGAAGAAACTTCAATTGAAGTCTCAATCACCAACGCTTGATCCCAATTTTCTGAATTCACAAAGGTTTTTTTTTCCTTGAAAATGAGGTAAAGAAACCTCAGAAGTCTTAATTTTCTTAGAAATCTTAGGCCTATGGTAACTATTTCGCTTGGTTATAGCTTAAATGTAGGGAAAGGAAATTACTATGGGGCATCACTTAGCTTTAATGTGGCTCAAAACTTTGGCTTCTCTAACAAACGAATCAAATCAGTTGCGGGACAATAAATCATTAAAACAAGCGAAGTTAGATCAATGTCGTCAAGATCTTCAGCATCTTACCCATAATTATCATAAACTTTCAAGAGAATATGACTTCCTCGATGATTCTAAAGATGCAATAGTTCACGAATTAGAAGAGTTTGAATCCCTCGCAAGAGGTATCTTATTTTATTGCATATTTAAAGTTGAATATCATTTCCGCATTGATTAATCTGTTATTTACGTTGCAGGTTTAGAGGAAAAATTCAAAGATGCGGCCTTAAGAGCTGATAGGGGTGAAGGGGAGCTTGATACTACCAATGCTAAGTTGGAGGAAGTCAAAGGAAAACTAAAGCTTGTTACTGTCAAAGACAATGAGGCACAATGTCAACTTGAGATTCTATCCTCTAAGATTAAAGAAGCGGAGGACAAATGGAAGTTGGAAACCTTTAAAGTTGAGAGCTTGACTCGTGACTTGGCTTCGGAGCAAGGGAGAAGATCTTATTGGGAGGAGCGTGTCCAAAAGTCTGTGGCTGAGGTGAATAGGTGTAAGCAGGAGCTTGAAACCGCAAGAGCTAAAATTTCTTGGTTAAAAATTGAAGCTCGTGTTGGAGTTGCAAAAACGATCAACAACACTCTAGATAGGGTTAAAACTGATGGATTCACCAAAGTTTATAGCCGCAAGGAAATCCCTAAATACCCTTCTCCTGGTGCAGATCCTCTCGTTCCTTAATATTTTCCTTCTTCTGAATTGTATTGGCAAGCTTCCTTTTTGCTCATATTATTGTACCTGCAATACAATTAACGGATATATATATATATATATACATAATCAGTTTGCGTTATGAGTGTGTGAATTGAGAAACCACAAGGCGTATATTGTACCTTGGGTTACCTTTGAAGGTATAGTCAATGACTAACTTCTCTCTGGCCAGGAGGAAATTAATGATGCGGTCCCTAATGAGTACCTCCTGAGATGGATAGTACCTGATACAATAATTAATGTCATGTTAGGCATCTCTTGCTCACGAAAGATCCAATAGTCATACACTCATAGATATTTATATGGATTTTCTAGAGAGATTACATTTGTCATGTTTTACCTAGTATGAAGCCAAATTATTGTATGATTGCTTTATTTGTTATGGATAATATGGTTTGAGATATTGTGCGTTCCAAGGATGCCGTAAGACTTCTCCATTTATATTCCGCAAATGGTACGAGCCCTGTCCTGCAATATCTTGTATGACATATGGTCCTCCCCATGAGGATGCAAATTTTTTTCGCTTTTTTATCTCTTTGGTATTCTGGGATTTGTCGCAGAACATACTACCCTTCTACAAATTTCCGCAACTTTACTTTCTTATTATATTCTCTTGCCAGTCTTCTCTGATAATTCTCCATTTTTTGGAGCGTAACCTCTCTTATTTCTTCTAAGTAATCCAACTTCTCAAGCATTAGATCTGTGTTTAAATTTTTTTTCCCACGCTTCTGTCCTTGTTGTGGGTAAAATAATTTCTGTTTGAATAACTGCTTCCGCTCCATAAATGAGAAGAAATGGTGATTCTCCAGTGGTTTCTCTTCTCGTCGTGCGGTATGCCCATAAAGTGTTATGAAGTTGTTCGCACCATCGTTTATGATGTCCATCTAGAGTCTTTTTTAGATTCATGGCAATAGTTTTATTTATATCTTCAGCTTGTCCGTTACTTTGGGGATAAAGTGGAGTGGACTTGTTCTTTTAGATATTAAATGCTTCGAAAAGCATGTCAATATTTTTTTCTTTATAGTTGTTGTCCATTGTCCGAGACTATAGATACCGGGATTCTGAATCTGCAAATTATATCTCCGAATAAAAACTTAAAAAATATCCGTATATCTAATGCGATCAAGAGCTTTGGCTTCAACCCATTTAGTGAAATAATCAGCTGCTACGATCAAGTAGCTTCTTTTTTGTGTGCCTTCCACTAAGGGCCCAACGATATCTACTCCGCATTTTGCAAACGGCTATGGACTGAGTACAGAATTGAGTTCCGTTGCGGGAGCTTTAATTTTTTTTCAAAGAGTTGACATTCTTCGCATATTCTTGCCAGATTGTCCGCATCTTTGTGCATAAATGTCCAGAAATACCCTTACGTCTTTGCTTTCAATGCGAGTGATCGTCTTCCGCTATGATTTCCTGCGCTCCATAATGAATATCTGTGAGAACATGTTGTCCTTATTTTTGTGACAAACACCGAAGTAACGGACCCAAAAAAGACCTGCGGTACAAAATTTTATCCCGCAATTGATAATTTACAGATTTTCATTGCACTTTTCTTGCATCCTTAGTGTCTGCGGGCAGTATCCCACTTTGTAAGTACTGATGTATCGGGAGCCTCCAATCTTCTTCATATGATTCATTTTCTGGTTTCTGTGAAAAGTTTTTATCATCTTTAATGGCTGGATCTTCAATATCTTCATCTATTTTCTCTCTTATGTTTTTGACTTCCCATATCTTAATCGATGGCTCATAGATGCGCCCAATTTTGACTACCGATGTATTTTGATCTTTTATCATTGAAAAAATGAATGCTAATGCATCAGCATGGCGATTTTTATCTTTGGATAAATATCGAAAAATTATATTTGGAATTTGAAATGCCATTTTTGAACAAGATTCTTGTATTCTATCAAGTCTTCATCAAGCGCTTGATATTTCAACTCAACCTGCCGAATTATCAATTGTGAATCACTTGTAAGCCGTACATCACTTATTCCGAACTCGATGATGAGCTGAAGGGCATGAACCACAACCTCATATTCTACTATATTATTTGTGTGTTCACTGAATTCAAGACGAAATGCATGCACCATTTGTTCTCCTGTAGGGGTTGTACTCACAATTCTGATTCTCGCTCCTTCTTTATTCCGTGCCCCATCAAAAAATACTTCCAATCTGCACGAGTTAACAGAACTCAGAATATCTTGGGAATCATCGTCTTCTATCTCCGACAAACCTTGGATTTCAAAGTCGTTATCAAGTGGTAAATTCGAAAGGAAATCTGCCAAGACTTGTGATTTTTGTGCAGTTTGTATTTCAAATATGATATGGAATTGCTCCAATTGTGTATTCTATTTCGCTATTCTCCCTACCTTTCCCGTATTTTTTAATACAGATTCTAACAGAGCTTTACTTGGTACCCGCACATAGTGTGTTCGAAAATATGTGCGCAATTTTTGTGTGGCAAAAACCAGTGCTAATATCAATTGTTCAATTTTGGTGTAATTCCTTTCTGCAAGATTAAGAGTTTTACTAATATAATACGCTGGTTTCTCTGCTTTCTCATTTGTTCGTACCAATATCGCACTTACAGCATCTTCTGTTGCAGCTATGTACAAGGCTAGTACCTCTTCAAGCTACGGTTTTTGTAATGCACGTAGTTTGGCGAGATAAGCTTTGATGTTTTGAAAGGCTTGCTCACAATTTTCATTCCATACAAATTTGCTTTTCTTTTTCAGTGTGTCAAAAAATGGCTTACATTTGTCTGATGATCTGGCAATGAATCTGTTAAGTGCAGCTAAACATCCATTTAATTTTTGTACTTCTTTTACATTCTTTGGAGATGGCATATTAACAATTGCTTGTATTTTTGCTGTATCAACTTCTCCCCTTTTTTGTGACCAAGTAACCCAAGAACTTTCTAGATGTAACTCCAAAAATACATTTATCCGGATTAACTTTTATTTTATATTTGCGTAGAGCTTCAAATATTTCTCTTAAATCTTGTAAATGATCCTTTGAAAGTTACTTATTTTAGCATATCATCTACATAGACTTCCAAGGTGTGGCCTATCCATGGTTAAAAGATTCCATCTACCAGTCGTTGATAGGTTGCTCCCGCATTCCTTAGTCCAAATGGCATTCTATATAGCAATACAAACCATGCAGAGTAAAAAATGCATTATGTTCTTGATCTTCTTCAGCTAAAGTAATTTGATTATACCCTGAATGTCCATCCATCAAAGATAAAGCCTTATGTCCTTCAACTGCATCTACTAATTGATCAATGCTAGGAAGCGGATAACTATCTTTAGGGCATGCCTTGTTCAAATTGGTGAAGTCTTATACAAATCCTTACTCCTCCATTCTTATTTGGTACAATTACCATGTTGGATATCCAGGTTGGGTATCGCACCTCTCGAATAAATCCCGCATCCATGAGTTTCTTTAGTTCATTTTCAACTGATAAATGATACTCAGGCGCCACTTTGTCTATACGCTGCCGAAATGGTGTAGTGCCTGGATGTATATGTAATTTGTGACGAACGATACTTGGATCAATGCCTGGCATATCCTCCATTTTCCATGCGAAAATATCTACATAATCTCTAAGTAGAATAACCAAATCATGTTCCCTTTCTGATTCCATTAGTGTTCCAATCTTGATTATTCTCGGGGATTCTTTTGTTCCTATATTGACATTCTTGGTTTCTTCAACTGTTAAAAAAGTGGATTTGGGAACTCTTAAAAATGTGGGGGCTCCCTTTGATTGCTATTCTGGAATACTGCCCCTTTCCTTAGTTTTTGGTATGCTCCCTTCCGATGGAGCATTTTTATTTGTTTCATTCACCGATCCTCTACCCGCAGTCTCAATCAGATATTGATTTATTGCCTCTTCTTTTGCTTTGATTTTTCGTTCTTTCTTTCTATCTTTTTGTTGTTGAATTCGTTCCTCATTCATGTGTGTCTCTGTGAGGATGCAAGATCTTGCAAAATTTTGATCCCCCTTTATTTCCATTTCTCCTTGTGGTGTTGGGAATCGCAAATATTGATGATAAGTTGCGGTTACTCCTTTCAATTGGTGAACCCAATGTCTGCCAATGATTGCATTATATGGGGACGGTGCCTCTACTACACTGAATTTGGTTAAAACGCTTATTGGTCCCGCCATGAATTCAAGTAAAATCTCTCATTTTGGCTTTGATGTTATCCCATTAAATCCATAAATAGTGTAACAAGAGGGTGTGAGTTGATCGTCCTTAAGTCCCATTTTTTGAAATGTGTCATAAAATAACACATTAAGTGAACTTCCCCCATCCATGAGGATCTTCTTCACATTCCATCCAGACATTGGTAAAGTGAGAACCAGCGGATCATTGTGTGTCTTAATTTTTTGATCAACTTCACACGCTGGAAATGTTAATGGGAAAGCCATCCATTCCTCCCACGTTTCTGTCATTCTTCCTGCAACTTTAAAAACTTCATGACTGCCAATTCTTTTACGCAACTTCTTATCAATTGTTGAATTCATAGATAATTGATTTGACTCTGTGTAGGAAATCGTGTTGATGGTTTGGTTATTTCCAGGAATATTTACAGTCTTCCCTGTGTTCAGCCTTAGTGGAAGATCGGGTAAATAAAGGAATTCCTTCAGTTCTCCCGCATAAATTAACTTCTGGACTTGCAATTTTAAATTTCTGCATCTATTTGTGGGATGACCATAAAAACAATGATATCCACAATAATATTTATAACTTTCTGTGTGTGGTGGTTGCCTTCCTTTCGACCATGGCCATTCAAAATCTTGCATGTTTCTAATTGTATTTAAAATTTGTGAATACAGGGTGTTGAGCTTAGTAAAAACTCGATCCTCAAATTTCTGTTTGATCTTTCTTTCTTCATCCGCTCCGCCTCGCTTAGATTCATTATATGGATTTTCACCCGCAACTCGTTTTCCGGAACTTGTTGCCGGTTCCACAAAATTTGTTCTGTTTGTAACTCTCTGATGTTGAGAAACTGCTATTGGATTCTGTTTTTGTATATCTTGTAACCTTGCATATTTCTCGATAATTACCCTTAGATACCCTTCAGCTTTTGGATCCTCTCCATGAATATCTACGAAAAGCGGGCTCATGCGGTTTGATATTCCCCATTTGTAACAATTGATAGAGATTTATGGACTAACATTACCTATTGCTTGACAAATTGCCTGCCATCGATAAGTGTAATCTCGGATAGTTTCATCTGTCCAAGATACAAGGGAAAATAATTTATCCATTCCAGCATTTGCGGGATTGTTGTACATGTACGTCTCCAAGAATTTTTGGGTCAATTTTGTATATGAATGTATTGTTCCTTCTGGTAGATTATCGTACCATGTTAATGCAGATCCTTTCAAACTAGAGGGAAAATAACGGCACATGATAACATCGTTTTTCTCCAAGCGGGTCATATTGCGGTTATAATATTTTAAATGAGCTGCGGGATCCTTTGTTCCATCGTAACATTCAAAGATAGGGAGTGTGCATTTGTGCGGGATGGATGCAAACGCAAGGTGCGGTGCAAATGGTGTTCTACTGGCCTCTTTTAATACTTCCTCAAGACATCCTCCCTCTTGTTTGTTTTTCAATGTCTTTATCTCCTCTCTAATTTCTTCCAAATCCTCGAAATATTTGTTCCACCTGTTGTTATGCGGTTCTGAGTCATCAAAATCTGGTTTATCGGGCTCACACCGCTGATTAAACTTGTTTTGTTTTGGATGAACATATGTATCATCTGCCGGTTCAACTATCATCACCCTTTGATCTCTATTGATCCTCGTTTTTCTTTCTGCAGATATTTTTGAACTTACTTCCTGCCCCTGTAACCTTGTAACAAATGCTTCCGCATCATATCGGTCTTTATGCCTGAGCATCTGATTTTCTTGCATTAGAAGAGAAATTGTTTCTGCATAAGTCTTTTGAGCCTTACACATTTCATTCAATTCTTCGAATAATTGATCGATGGGATCACTCCTGTTTTGTGGTGCTTCTACATGTGGTTGTTGCATTGTTCTGTTCCTATCAATTGATTGGTTAATTGGGATGTTTGGTTATATCATTTCATCTTGCAGTCTCTGTAATTGTTGTACTCCGTTTGCCTCTTGTAATTGATTCCTTGTTTCGTTTATTTGTAACGGAATAGTATTCGCAACTTCAGTATCTTTGTTTCTATTTTGTATTGTCCGATCCAAGGGTTGTGGTCCTTGGGACTCTTCTACAATTTCTCTTTCTGGTTGATGAAGAGTTTTTCTTCCAGTCCCCATTGTTTGATTACCCAAATTTTTTACATCGACTTCTTGTTCTTGTAAGGTTTTGTTTGCGGCTGTCTCCATTTATTTAATTTCTCTTGGGATATTATAACGACTTTTTTGCTCAATCTGGTGTTGTTGTAGAAATTTCTTTGTTGATGTTCTTACAAAAGTTCAGATAATAAGATAAGTGCTTCATAAAATTTTAACATCCGCAATATATATATATATGAAATAATTTGATTGATAGAAAAAATCTAGCTTTAATTAAAATTTGATATATTACATAAAAGTTACACAATCAAGTTTCAAAGGTTCATCAAACCATTTTTTGCAAACAAGTTGAAAGCAAGTTTAAAAGTTCGGTTCAAAACTTATTTTTCTTGTTTTGATAAGAGTCATACCTAGGCAGCTGACATAATATCATATGCAACTAAATATGGTTGAATTACAAACACATTAATTCCCCGATTTCAATCCTAATTTCTTTTGTAAATTGTTAAAAACATAGTACTTTGGAGGAAGTTTATGAACAAAGTCTCTCAAATTTTCGATTAAGATCACCTCCGAGATAATCAGAGTATTGATTTAAAAGAGAAGTGACAGTTAAATCATAGTCCGAGATAATCCGAGTTGTATATAAAGTTAACGATTAAATCATAATAGTCAACAATTAAAAAGTTCAAAGAGATACTATATGCTGAATTTTGAAATATCAATTGAAGAAAAAAGAAACCCTAATTAAAGATGTATAAAAAGGAGGTTTTATAAGATAACCAAATTTAAGATTTTCAAGATGAAGATTTGGACAGGTAGAATAAATTCTTTTACCTCTCCCTGTTTCTAGCGCCAAATTGTGATTACCAAAAATCTATCTTGGCAACACAACCACATGAATCATATGATAAACCAATAAACCAAAAGCAATGAAAAGATATAGGTTAAACATAAGAAATTAATACAAGCAAATTTTAACGTGGTTCGACAATAGAGTGTCTACATCCACGGGTAATAAAAGATTTGGATGTTTTTATTGATGTTGTATGTTACAAAAGGATAAAATGCTATATGTACCAAGTAAAATTCATCAAAGAATGATTGAACTACGAATATATTTAATTGACACAACTCCCATACCTTAACTTTTTCCTCTGATCCTTTTCCTTCTCCAAAATTTTCCTCTCCTCTTTCTGTCTTGGAGCTTGATATTTTTAGTAAATATCATGGGTCCCCCTCTTCTTTCTTCCCACCTATATTTCTTATCCAAACTTTGGAACGATACTTATCCCGCATTGTTATTTGTATTTCCCACAAGACTTAACATGCGTACTTATTTCCCTTAGTTTCCCGCTTGGTGACCCGCACCTCTTCTGCGGATTTGTATTCAAGTTATTACTTTTGGATTTCGATGAATGCTGCAGTCTTATTATTATTATTAGAATATGGCATGTCCGACATGTGGCCATTGAAAGTGACATTATTATTTTCAGAATTTGGCATGTCCGACACGTGGCCATGGAAAGTGACTTGTCATGTTTTAGCTTCTTCTATTCCGCAACCTGCATAGCTGAGACGTGTCTATCATGCATTGATGTTTTTCAGTTCTATACATTGTGTCATGCTTTCCCGCAACTTGCATGTCTGTCATGCAACGAAGGTGTCTATTTCGTACAGTCTGTCATTCTTTCCCGCAACTTGCGTATCTGTCATGCAACGAAGGTGT